>WYDI02038816.1:0-75493 GCA_009867235.2 Psittacus erithacus | reverse complement strand
ACAAAAAAAAAAACACCCCACCCCCCCCCCCCCAAAAACACACAAAAAAAAAAAAAAAAAAAAAAAAAAAAAAAAAAAAAAAAAAAAAAGACATTGATTTTAAAGGAGAGAGTAAATGATGGGGGAGGGAAATCATACCAAGGAAAGTTGGTTTTGTAAATTAATTAGAAACTTCTACACATCACTAATGACAATGAAACTGCTCCCCTGGTCTTGCAGCAAAATTCAGCTGAGGCAAAATGTACTTCGGAGAACCGAGAATATCAAGAAAACAATGGTGAAAACAACATAAATTCACTTTGTTCCCATTTTAAAGTGTCAAGTATTTCCTGAGTCACATTCAAACTCAAGATGGCATTCAAAACAATTAGCAACAATTGCAGGTATCCCAAATAGCAAAATTTAAAATGCAACATCTGCACCAGGCAGAGCCATCAAAAACGAGATCGAGAGATGGAGTTTTTGAGTGAACTGACCATTCATATACCTTTAGATGGTCAACACTCAAAAGGATATTAAAGTTATCACAAATAGTACAGTACCTGAAGGCACACACACTTCTGAACTCTAAGTGCAAAGGCAAAAATGTTACTGTCATGGATACACGATTACTTTTTTTATAGATATATTTTTTTTTTTCAGAAGAATGCCTTTAAGAGAAGATTTCTTATGAAATATCATAACCTAACTATTTGAAGACATCATTGGCTCACTAATGCAGGATAGCCTCAGCCATCAAAAATTCTTCAGAATGCTAATAAAAAAATATTTTTCCTCTCTCAGACATCCTCTTTTTTAAAACCTGGAAACCACAACGTCTGTGTTTAAATAGATGTGTTTTCCATTTTAGATGAATTCCTGAGCATGTAAATAGGTTGACTTCCGTAGGAATAAGCAGTAATTAAAAATAATAGTAAAAAAAAGATATTAAAAAAGGTAACAGTATTTGATTAAAAAAAGGCAGGAAGAATACCAGCAAGGCAAATGTTTCGTTTCAGTGCTCAGTAAAAAAAGCAGATTAGGACTACTGACTTCAGGGTAGAGGAGATTAAAATTAGACTGAAGAAGCATTTCCAGGTATGGCCACAGTTGCTTGTTCTGCTCTCAAAGATTATACCCTACACTGCATTATCTGGTTTTACTCAAGTCATTTAGAACAATGTCACATGAAGTCCTCTGGGCATATTTTTAAAAAATAATAGATAAGAATTATTTCAATTTATTTCAGTTCCAAATTATTTAAGTCCCAGTTTCACATAATTCTGGTTCAGAAATATTATATCTTTCATAGAAAAAAATATCAGTTTTCATTAAGTGCTTGTATTTCAACAGGTAGATGCATAGTCTGCACTGGGTTTATATCCTTTTTACAGAATGAAATAGATTTTCCAAGGTAAATTAAAACCTGAATTTCATTTATATGCAACAGTAGCATAATGCCTGGAGATGCTATGGATCTGCAATGGCTTCCTCAGTTTTGTGGTTTAACTTATAATATGCTGAGAAAGTATAACTGAGGATGTTTGGCTCAGTTCTCTCTTTGAAACTTGATTCATGCCTGCCTAACAGCAGGAAATCCATTTCCTGTTGAATGCTGGGTAACTGCAAGAAACACATCTCAGCATGTCATTTGCTCTATTGCACTCCGTGTTCCGGGAAGGAGCTATAAGAGAGTCAAGTTGAGTGAGAAAGGCATGTGGTCTACTGATGAGTTGGGAATGGACTACCATCAAAATCAGAAAAACTATAAAAATAATGAATAAATCTATGATGAAAGAAATGTAAGCAGAATAACATACATGAGCTGACTTTTTAATAATCAAACTCTACACAGAGGATAATTCAGCAGAGCTGGATCATAAACATTTTGAAACATGTTTATTGCTAGTAGCTCTGCACAACGGGGCACATTTTCAGCAAATTATTCTAGAGATGTGAAAGAATAAAGGCAGTAAGGAAAACAGATCAGGGGCAGATTTAATAAGTGAGTTATATTTTCCCTGAAATACAAATACTTTCAGAAGGGTTAGGTAAAATGCAAACAGTTAATGAAGTGATACCCATGACCAGTTTCATCACTTGTGGGTTGACTTATGCACTCTAAATAGAATCATTGTGTGGTTGTTTTTTTTTTATTTGACAGTGAGGTTTTGGGTTTATTTGTTTGGGGTTTTTTCACCCCAAAAAATATCAGAAATAAGATATGAAAGGCTTCTTATTTCAAGCTTACAATGTCACTGTAACTCTTTGCAATTACAGTTTTGTTTGATGTTTAATTCATATGATTTTTCTCTTGTGCTATCATTACCAACCAGACAGCCTACATAATTTATACTACAAACTTACATTTTTCACATAACAGACCAAGAATGCAGCTCTTACCTACAGTCAACCTTATCTTATGATTTTGGCAAACAGACATGGGTAACATGTTAAGCTATTTTCAAGTTTTCCAGTTAAATAAACCTTTAGTGGAAAATACATCTATTAACAGAAGTCAAAATTTTGCAAAAAAATACTGTGCACAATTTGACTAGAAAAGTTTCTCAAATGCAGAATAGGCTTTCTCTCCATACCAGTTGGTTTAAGTGACTCAGTGTGCATGAGTGAAAAAACTGTATCACAGTCTATGTTTCTAAGGTTCTCAAGAGGAATACAAGAGACCAAAATTCAGATCCCTTTTCTATGTGGTATTTACTAATTCACAAAAGTGTACTTATGCATGGAGTGCATCAAAGACTTGCACACAATGATTCGAGAAGGGTATCAAGACAAGTGTCAGATGCATAATATGTTTTTCTACAGCTTTTGAGATAAAATTCAATTTGGGGGCTTGAAGGTATCAGAATAGGATAGTTTCATGCTCTTACAAGTAATATAACCAAGTCTAAATACAAGAGTGAGACTATTCAAAATTCAAGATGTTTCAAGTAAGTAATATTTTCATAATTTCCCCTAAAGTTTTCCCTATGTACCCCACTAGGTCATCCTAATAAGAAAAGGAAAACATATCTATTAGACACAACAAACAGAACAAAACAGATGAATTTTAACATGACAGTTTTTGCAGTCTACGCATCACCATAATTTAATTAAAATAGGAAGTTTAACAAGAAATCTGTCCCAAGTGCTGGTCCCACCGCACATATTTGCATTTGTTAAATGTCTTCAGAAAAACTGTGTGAGGAAATGCACCTATAAGCGACACAGAGAAGTAGTATTGAGATTAACCTCTCCTTTTGATAAGGAAAACAGCAGTAAATAGTGCCTTTGGCGTTTTCATTACTGGCATTTAAACTGAGAATCATTGAAAATCCTTTTTTTCCACTGCATACTTATTATGTATCCCTTTGTCACAGCATATCTTCCATTTGCACACAGCAGAGACTGAAGGTTTAATCTGTTCCTCCCTACATTTTCAAATTCTTTCTTTCAGAAAATAAGGAATTAAATAAGGCTGCTTGAATTGTTGGCTTTCTATTTATTCTAGCAAACAAATGCACTGAAAGCAGATGAAGCTGCAAAATTCACTCAAACTGTTCAAAATCAGCATACTATTAAAAAAACATCCTCAATGCATTATCATTACAAAGTATGAGTTGACATATTCAGAGATATATGTTGTAACTGAAAGACTAAGTGGAACCAGACTTCTCTGTTATAATATTTCATCCTCCTTCTGGAAAAAAACAAAAGCTGAGTAAGGTTATTGAAGAGAGATTCTTTTTCTAAATTGCATTTCTAATATTTCATAGAGAATAAATAGTTAGACAAATTAAGCTGTAGCTTTTGCCCTGGAGTATTTAATGATGCAAAACTCTAAACATGGTCTTTCCTAGGAAATGAAAGGCTGGTTAAAACTGGTTTTCCTTCTCCTATTCCAAGTGACTGATCGCCACATTCCAGACATTTCTAGGCAATGGGATTACATCATTTTTTTTTTTTTTTTTTTTAATGGAAACAGTTGTTATGTCCAATATTCATGACCTTTAAGCTTTCCATATCAAGTTATTCAGCTGTTCTTCAGCTCATATGAGTTGCAGCAAAATGAAACTATGCAAGACCAGTTTTACTCCATAGTTACATGAACACACACATTGTTCCAGGGCAACAGAATAAAAACAGAGTTTAGGGGAAATGCAGCATACAAAAATCTTGCTCGTATCACTGCTTCAATGGACTGTTAGCCTCTTATTCATCCCACACACAAAATCAGTCCAGCATTTTGTTGCACATTTCACACTGCTTCTTACAGTTGTCTTACTGCTTTGATGTGCACAGTTGTATGTGTTATGTGTGAATAATTCTTACAGGACTTCATAGAAGGAGAAAAAGGGAGAGAACACAGAGACTTTTAAGACAGAGCACAGATACTTTAAAGAACACATCCAGCTAATACAATCGGCCTCTTCCTGAGTTTCAACTTCAGACTATCTCACTGGATTTGTTTTGGTTTTTGGTTGGTTTTTTGTTGGTCTTTTTTTCAGTGAAGAAAAGCATGAGTACATTTGGATAAAAGGAGTTGATCATGTTTCTAATTAGAAACATAACTAGATGTTAGATATTTAGATGGTTATTAATTTATCAAAGGAAGTTAAACAAAATCCATTAGTCTACTTATTGTGTAATGCAATTTCTCGTGTAAAATTTTAACATGCTAGATATGTTACATTTCCAGGATGTTGTTTTATTGATGTCTGTTCCTCTTCCAGAAAACTAGTTTTATATTAATGCTTACTGCAGAATATAAAAGCTCATTTTGATTAAAATAAATTGTGAATTGTAAACAAAACAGCAAAAGAACCATGCTGTTACGGAAAGATTGCTTGCCTTAGGAAGTGCCTGAGAAGGTGTGGGAATGATAACAACAGTGGTCTCATAGATTAGTGAAACTGAAATGACTTGTTCTTACTCCTGATTTTGCTGCCAGTTTATTTTGGACTTCACCACAAGTCACATTGTGTCTGTCTGGTCTGCATATACAGGGGATGCGATCATGCTAACTTGCACTGTGTAAACAACTGTAAAACAGTGGGTAAAAAGACTAAAATATTAATTTATTCAATGACCCATGCAGACCTGGAGACGCTGTAATTTTGAACCCAAGGATAAATTTCTGGGGTTACAGGTATCTCTTCAGGGACACCCTTCAGTTAAACACTGTCTCCCATTAGCAGCACTGCAAGCTGATATTTTTCTCATATAAGGCACCATAGAAATTGAATGTTTTAAGAGAACACCAATATAAATATTTATAAATAGAAGTATATACATAAACATACACACGTTTCCCTAAGGGTTTTAAATCAGCTTTACCATTCCAAGATCAAGAGTTTAAATTTTGTAAATTTTACTATGCTAAATTTGACACATTAGTAGCGCCTTTTTTTTCAGATAAACATGAAAAACCCTTGCAAATTACTATCAATGCTCCAAAGCTCTTTGCAGGTGATGATAATCTTTTTATTACTATTTTTCTGCCTCCTTTTTTTATCCCCCAGCAGGTACGGCAGCTGCTAGGGAACTTCTCCAGCTCCTTAGATCACTAGATGGTGCTGCAGCACAGGCGCAACCAAAACCCGCCTGCTGTAAACTGCGTCAAAATGCTCGTTGCTTTTTCAATACTGAAGTTGCTAAATATTATTACTGAAGACAATTGCACAGTCTCTGGTTTTTCATGATGGGTGCCTTTGTCGCCCCCGGTTTTTAATAATATAATCTAGCTTTCTGAGACACTACGTGTTCCTCTCACAAATGCTTTATCAATAGAAATAGCAAAAAGAAAAATGCTGTACATAGTAAGCGCAATTAATTTCACATAAAGCTAATTTTTTTGAAACTTATAATTTATCATCTTTATCTTCTTACACAGTGAACCAAGAAGATAAATTGCAAAGATTTTCCTACAATACTACGTGACACAAATCTTGTATTTTGTAGAAATAATTTCTCTAACAGGGGTACAGCACAGAAAAATATTTTAATCCTTTCTAAAAATAACTCAACAGAGTACAACATTGTAAACACATTATTTTCATGCTGAAAGGGAACTCAGATGTGTTATTAAACTCCACATTTGAGTGGTTCTGTACAGTTCAAGGGCTTCCCAGGAGCATAAAGTTGCCATTGTGCAGGCTTGCAAAACTATGTCCTAAATGTACATTAGTTATCTCGCCTTCTTTATATTACTGAATGCAGAGGTTTTGACTTTGTTTAGCATTTTTAATTTTTGTTGATTTTGGCCATGGTTAAATATACTTCTGTGCACTCGGTAATTTCCCAATTGCAGCTGGTTCAGCAAGAAAGCAAAGTCTGCTTTCCTGGAACAGTTTGATGAAGTGAGGCCTTTGAAGTGACTTAAAGCATTTAATAATTGTAGTTTAATGAAGAATTCTTAGAAATTCTTGTAGATGCCTAATTTGCAGTTTCTTCCCAATTACGAATTTTCCACTACCAAAATTAAGTTGCCTCCTTTCTATAAGTGCTAATAGCTGTATGTCTCATTCATGACCAAATTATTCAAACAGCACAGCAACAAAACGAGTATCCATTCAATCATAGCAACTGAAGTTTGGTCTTTAGTAAGGGAGGATGCAAGACAAAATATAAAATCTCCTTTTAACATCAGGAAGATCAGAGTACAGTAATGCAGGATGCAAGTGTCAACACACAGAGCCAGCTGTTGAATAGCTAATTTCTGCATGAACCTACCATGACCATGCTAGAAACTCTTTGAAACAGAAGCAAATCCTGCACCTTAAGAGCCTATGTATTCATTGTTTTGAGCATACGAGAAAAGATATTAAAGATATTGAACTGAACTTTCTCTTTAGTCTTCTGTGGTCACAGAAATTACCCAAAGCCAGACTTAAAAGGCACTAGAATGAAAAAAGGCCCATGTCCAGCACTGTCTTCTACTTTCCTCCATTTCTAATGCAGTAAGTACTCCTTAAAGATGTGTTTTGGCAGGCCCCTGCCCTCTCCACAGAGCATGGCATTGATCCAGGTTAAGGAAGAATGAACTGCATTTTGAAGTAGCAATTCAGCATGGTAGCAGATGACTCAGCAATGTGCTTTGGTGAAGGACAAACAGGAAGATAGGCGTTTTGACAAAAACTTTCCAAGAACCCAGGAAGAGCAGAGAGGAAAATAAAATAGGGAAGAGAGGCTGGACAATAAAACTGGGAATCAACAGCTAGAAACTGATTTGCAGCCTAACAAAATAAACTCCAGAGCAGCTCCACACCAACACGTGCATTCTTTTGAATAGGGAAAATTGTCTTTTTCAAAAGTAAGGTACCTATACAAAGCAGGTTTTTCCTTGGTAATTTTTCAAACATCCTCTATAATAATTTAGAGATGTGACCCTGTCATTCTGACTTGCTATCTTTCATTGATACTCTATATAAGACAACACAGTTGCAAAAAAAAAATCCAGCTAACAGCTAGGAATTGGTGCAAAATTCACAAACTGATCCCAAATACTGTAACTATAAAAGTGAGAACAGTGGTTTAAATTGCAGTGGAGATCACCATGAAGTCTTTGCCACTATGTCGTGGTTTAAGCTGTAGTAGTTTGATGCTGTATTTATTTATTCCTTAGGGTTAAAAAGAGAGGGAAAACAGAGGTAGATGCTGACAGATATTATAAGTATTTCATTCATAATTAAGACCAAGAAAGAATCTGGAACAGATTTGAGTCAAGGACACTATTCTTGCAGAGCTCAGCTGAAAATCAAAAGCATATAAGTTAAATTGTGTGTGGTAAAAAAAGCATGTTTTCAGCCTTCCTTGCTTATTAAACCTTAAGTTTGGAAAAAAAAAAAAAAATGCAGCACTGTCAGTATTTTGTGTTTCTTTGAAAGAAAACAATGTTATTTGTAACTAGAGATACAATGTTCTTATGGAAAAAAACAGACTGGCTCCCTTTCCATGTATACTTTTCCTGCCTTAATCCCTCACACTGAACTGCTATCCTAGATTCATACAACCATCAAATTATTTGAGTTGGAAGGGACTTTAAAGATCACCTAGTTCCAGCCCCCCTGCCATGAGCATGGACACCTTCCACTAGATCAGGTTGCTTAAAGCCCCATCCAACCTGGCCTTGAGCACTGCAAAGGATGCGGCAGCCACAACTTCTCTGAGCAACCTGTACCAGCACCTTACCACCCTTGCAGTAAAGAATTTCTGTCTAAAATCTAATCTCAATCTACCCTGTTTCAGTTTAAAGCCATTCCCCCTTATTCTGTCACTACACATCCTTGTAAAAAGTCCCTCTCCAGATTTCTTTTAGGCCCATTTAGGTACTGGAAGGCTGCTATAAGACCATTCCGGAACCTTCCCTTCTCCAGGTTGAACAAGCCCAGCTCTTTCAGCCTGTCTTCGTAGCAGAGGTGCTATAGCCCCCGATCATCTTTGTGGCCCTTCTCTACACTTGCTTATATACTCCATATTCGTAAGTAATGTGGACATTTAACCTATTCTTCGAACAGAAGAACATACTTGTGTGCATCATATGCGAGAATCCATATGAAGTTATACACATTTACAGATAATACACCACATAACATTTGCTATTTGAATCCAACATATCAAAATCATCCAAGTAAAAATGCCATATGAAAGTATAATTACCTCAGAATAGAAAACATAAGATAGCTTAAAGGAACCACAATAATACAAATCCTACTGTATTGCCCTTGGAAATATCTCTCTTCCCTGTATTTTATCATGAGTCTTATGGATACCTGATAATATTCTAAGTGTACACATTGTAAAATTCATTTATTACCTCAAAAGACTGGATTTAACTAAAAAGTTTCTTGCCTTTCTTGCATCTTAAAAATAACAGTCTTAAAAATAACTGCTGAAGTGCAAGTGTGAGTGTTCAGTTCAGTATTTCATCTCTGTGATTTTTCGAGCATAGTTGGCTAATGATTTTGCAGACTTCCATTTGGTGATTTTGCCTTCTAGCTGCTGGAGAGCACTGGGATATAGAGACAAATTCCATCCATATCCATCATACAAGCTAGCTGAATGGTTTATAAGCCATTTGCTCATCCCAAATAACCTAGTAGCTTTTAAAATTCAATTCTATTATTTGGGGGTTGTTTGTATACTGGATCTAAAAGCACAGATACTTTGCACCATTTATAGTAGAACATTGACCTTTGAGTATGATTGCTACTTTGGTTGCTATGAAGAACAAGGTGAACTGCAAACTCCGAGACCTTACACACATGCACAAATTAAGGGATGTATTGAAGTGAAATGCAGTGTAGTAGCTCAAATATTTCAGGGCAGATAATTTGGAAGCATTGTGAAGTAAAAAGAAAAAAACAAACAAACAAACAGACAAACAAAAAAAAGGCGTGAGGAATAAGTGGATATAAAAATACCAAGATAGAAGTGGCACTGAATTTCATTCATGGTATTATAAACATGATATAAACACACACACATATTTATACACATATATACCCCTATGCACATGTCAGTAATTAAAAAGAGCATATTTCAGAATGTCAGATCACAATCACATTGGAAATGCACATATAAAATGATTTATTCCCTATGCATTACCAGATAAATTATTAACCTATTCTGCAGAAATGTTACTTGCTTTTCCACCTTTTGAATGCCTGCATAATTTGTGATCAGAAGCAAATGTACTCATCAGAACACAAGGAGATGAATGCTTACATCAAAAGATAAAATTGTATATTGTAACTTGTTTCAAGTCCCTTTTGAAGCATGTAAACACAGCTAAGGGCAGGTATGGTTGCAGGGCAAACTGAGGAGAATAAAAGCAATATAATTCACTGAAATCTATGTGATTAATTTTCTCCGCAAATAGAGATTATGAAAAGAAAATATGCTGCTAGATGGGTAAGGGAAATTGCAATGTATTATTACATTCAGTAGATTTTATGTATTTTGTGAAAGTTTATGAAATGTCAGAATTTGAGAATGCTATGATTTCTAACGCAGTGCTGCTTTCTGCCTTCTAAATTACATGGGGTTTTTTAAAAAAAAAAAAAAATGGAAACACTTCAAAAAAAAAATAATAAAAAAGAAAGTGCACCATCTTTTGAAAAGCCAGGCATAGAATTATAGCTGACTCCACAAAAGCTATTATCTTCCCCCAGGGAATCATTTACAACAGGGAGAAAGAGAAGATAACGTTCATAAGGCTTTAACAGATGGAACTGGCAGGCATTAATTCTCCTTTTCCTCCTTGTTTCTGCACAGTCCACTGTAAATGGCTCAGCTCCTGTTCAAAGAGAATGCTTGTTCATCTATCTCTGATTCTGCACATCACTAGAGATATATACATGGAACATATTAAAATCTTCAAATCAAATCTTTTGGATGGATGGGTAGAATACTGCTAATACTTCTTTACACAACTCAAGGAAGCATAAGAAAATCCATGAAAAAATACCTAGTCTGTGTTTATAACCTTTTCTGAAGATGACATTGCTACAACTACAGTGTCAGTCAGACATTTGCCTGCACCTAGGCTCTTGCCCAGGCTTGCCACCCAGCTGTATTTATTAGCTGCAAACAATAAAGTCAAGCTTCAGAGCAATCCCTGAGAAAAGCTGAAGGTCCAGTACTGTTCCCAGACCACCCCAAGGTGACAGCTCAGGCTCTGGCAAGGCCACATGAACTTCATTGCAATCTCCCAAAACATATCTCACACAGCTCACTCACAGGATGGGTGCTATGCATAGGGCAACATATCAGAAGTATAAACATAGCTACACAGACATGTCATTACATTCTCCACGGAAAATACACAAAACCCTTTTGCTTGCTTGCTTGTAAGATCTGAGATTTCAATTGCAATTCACAGAAGGCTTTTTAATGGTTACCTATACAGAAAAGGATTTGATTCTGAGGAAGAATTTATATAATTTGAGAGGCAGATCACAAAGGATATTTAAAAAATCAGAAATTGTGGAGCTGGTTCTTACTAAAATGCAAGTATGTTATGGTGCTGAAATATTCATGCTGCATCTCTGGTATTCAGAGAGCAATCATCCTGTAATCTGAAATTTCTTCTGTCAACCTTCTCATAATAAAAGCCCATCAGGCAGTAAGGAAGTAAACTAAAGAATTCCTTACATTTTGTGCAATTTTCTGTGCCTGTTCCTTGACTACTTCCTTATGTCATATTACAGTTTTTATTATAAGTGACATGCAATTATAAATTGAAAAAGCAATAGACCCTACCAGTGTAATGCCTAATAAGAAACAGGTCCACAAAGCCTACTGAAATAGGCAAAGCAAGAAAGCATCTGTAAACTTAATAGTTCATGAAGATGACTGTTCATAGATGACTGTTATAAAACATCATTATATCCTACCTTCTAAAACACATATAGACTTAAGTCCTCAACAAAAAATATTACCAGGAAGATTCATGTGGCACTTCTTTTTGTGTGTATGCCATTGTTTGTATACACATATACATAATTACAAATATACATATATTTTTATAAAATTATTTCAACCAAGTCACAGATACCGTAACAAAAATTCCCATTGGTATCCTTACTTTCAAATATAAATAATTATGTAGCATCAATGACCTTTAATTAAAAAAGTTGACATTACTAAATTTTACTTACCATTGAAATAGTATTTAGTTTTTTCCAGTAAATATGGACATATGTAGGCGTTATTATGTTCACATATACAAATGCTAAATAACAAAATATATTACCTCAGCAAATGTTCCGAGTAATTAATTTGCACAATGACTTAACATTTTCTCATCATTCTGAAAAGGATTTACATCATTACATCGTTATATGCAGTAAATGTTTGTGTTCCAGTCAGATTAGAATACAGACGAGAGAAGACAGTGATAGGTACCATCTATGCAGGAATTTAATATTTACCTTAATATTTCTCCAGAGACCATTGGCAGAGTACATTAGCTCATTTTATAAAGCCTGTATTGGCGTATTTTAATGTAGGAGCAATGTGAAGTGAGAAGAGGGAGAAATAATCAATATATGTAGTCAAAGCACACTTGCATTCATGTATACATTGTATAACTATGTATTTCTAAAGTGTAGATATCCAAATAAGAGAGACTTTGCAGTTTTTATTTTTAGAACTAGATGAAGAAATTGAGTGGTGCAACACCCACTTTTCTCCTCATCTTAGAGCTCCAATTCCCTTTTCGCAAACAAATATTCACCTTTTTTCTCCAGTCTCCTGACTGCTGAATAATCCCAGCATCTATTTTAGGAGAACCTTAAGACCTTCATAGCATTGCAGATGCTACTCTGCTCTTATAGCTGCAACTCCCTGAATAACATATCACCCTTCTATGACCAAACGCAGTGCTCAAATTAACAAATGCATCTCTACCCACACAATAAGAGCACTCCTTTGTAGGGAATGCCACAGGTTACAGTATTTTTGCTCGGCGTATCCTTACCGGTTTGCTTTTGAAATAACTCATGTTGTTTTAAGGAGATGTTCAGATTACACCTTTGCATTAAGTGGAAGCTTAGATGCTCCACGAATTTTTCACTATGTTTCCAAAGGCCATGCATTCAGATGCCAACTGAGCCAATTAGGTAACCCATGGCTTTTTTTATTTGTTTATTTATCTATTTTTTCCTCCTTTTTTTTTTTTTTCTTTTCTAAAAATTTTTTTGCCCAAGGGATATCCAGTGCTGGTGTCTTCTACCACTTTAAGGAATAATCAAGTCACTTCATCACAAAAGCAGTAGTTCCAGTCATTTTTTTATTGGTATCCTTTCTCTGCTCTTCTAGATAGAAAGTCCAAGCTTAAAAAGGGTCCAGAACACTGTCTGCAACATATATTATTTATTCATTTATCCTGATAAATTATGCAAACCATACCCTCCATTATCGCTGGGGTTTACCAATTAAGCCTTTTCCAGCTCTTAGCTACTTTCGTTCCCTTGATACTTAGATAACAGCAGACTAACCAAGACCATCTTTCTTTAACAGGCAACTGAATCTCAGTTACATACTTTACACAGTAAAGTATGTAAGCTTTTTTTGTGTTCGTACTGTCTCCTATGGCACCCCAGCAGATGATCAGAGGGTGCTGAGTTTGCATAAATACGGGCTATATTAATAGACTTAGTTATGAAATTCTAAAAGGAGAATGAAAATCAGTTTAACTTCACTGTATCTGCACAGACTGAACCAATACTGACAGAAGAAGGGGGAAGCTGTTTTCCTATTAGGTTGCATGCACAGTTTAAATCCGCCTATTTTTAAAAAATTGTTTTATTAACCTGCCATTATTTGCTTAAAAAATAGTTATTAATGTGCATCAGCTAAACATTAAAGGCATAACATTTCATTTTGAAATGTCAGCATTATCTACAACTACACTTGAGCATAACTTAAAATTTGCTTACAAATTTAAAAATTTAAAATTTAAACAATTTAAAATTTAAAATTTGCTTATTGGTTGTTTTTTCATTTATTGTTGAAAAACAGTCTGATTATTAACAAACCAATATAGTCACTTGCACTACTCAGGTATTTGAAGTTAAAACCATGTTAAAAGCCTACATAGGCTTAACAGATACTCACTTAGTATAAAATATTTAGAACACCAAAAATGGTTTCAGCATTAATAGCAATTCATAACTACCAGTAATCCAATAAATTCATGTATTTGTTGAGAAATGTTATAAGCAATTAGAAAAATTTTATTTTTTTTCATTAGGAACTTAAGAGTGGGCCTTCAGGAATGCATTCTTAATAGGCTTTAATGACAAGAGCAGAATAAACATTAGGACAGAATGTAGGCAACAATGCAGTCCTGAATCATGTTGCTCATTTAGTTTGTGAATATCTAAATACCACAGTTACACCTCTGTTGCTCATTCCATTACAAGTACCCAGCTGCTTAAAATTTTGCATTTCTGAGCTCAGACTACCGCCAGTCCTGGCAAGTCCGAGCAACTTTGCACAGAATTTCCAAACCCATTTAGTACCTGGAAAATTGACATTTACTTGGTCATCAGTTTTATTCTTTAAGGCACTGACCTGGTAGGCGAGCAAAGAGCATGTGCAATGTCTCCAGAATTGCACTCTATATAGAATACATTTCAATGCTCTCCAACTTCTTTTATAATACAGTACTGTCAACATAGTTTAGAGATTCGCACTGTAGGAAAACTTTATCTGTGCACATAAAGGTAGTTTAGGTAGCACAGATGAAAAGCTGTACAACTGCAGAAGCAAAATATGTTGTCACAAGCCTTAAAATAATAGAACCATTGAGAGTTATCAAGCCAAAGGTGAGAAGAAAAAAAAGCCCTGTTTTTAGTGTTACAGAAAGACATGTGGTAGGATGAGGTACTTCAGCAGTTCTGCTAGCATTGATTAAGTCCATTTACAGGTTATGATAAAGACAGTTCTGAGTTCCAAACTACAAGAAATTGAACTTATGAACTTATCTTCCAGACAGCCTTATTTTGAGTTATTTTGACATCTGAAGAAAATACTGATTTTTGCTCTTGAAAAGGAATTTATACAGGAAAAAAAAAAAAAAAAGTTGAAAAGTACTCAGAAAAATCATTTGGCCCAGCCTTCAGTATTTATTCAATAAACCCAGCAATATTTAATGTTAGCTAATTATTAAAAACCTACTGAATTCAAGAGGAGAGGATGAGAAAGATACCTATAGTACCCTGATTTTGCATTGGTGGGGCAGTGATTCTCTCCACAATAATTTAGAAGTTAACAGACATCTTAAATACAAAAGATTATGCTAGATCATCCAAATGACAGGGGTTTTGGGGTTCGTTGGGGTTTTTTTTCCCCCAGAAATATAGAAAGGAACAAACAATGGCTTCAAGCACAAGATCCTTCCCAGAGAAGGTTAAGGGATATAAAGTAAAGCAGAAGAGTTGGAATTGAATCCAAGTTGGACATCAGGAGGATTCCAAGAAAGAACTCACTGTAAAAGCAAGCATATTTTATTCAGCATAAAAAAAGCTAAATGGATCACGAAAGCATCTCAGCACGTTCACACAATGCAAGGTCAGAGAGAGCAATCTTACATTTGCTTGTAGGAAAAACATTTTTTCTTTTCATCTCTTTTATAAATATTTGCGATTGGTAATATCTACACTGAATGTGTTAGAGATGTAAAGGTATCTTAGTACAGCTTGTGTTAAGAGTGATGACTGGATAAATGACTAATATAACACATTCCAAAACCCTGAGAGTTATGGTTCGTGCATCTAGCTTACTGAAGCACTCATGTGAAGGTGAGCTTTCCAGGAAATTTCCCAAGGGACAACATAAGACAAGCCTCCCACTCATGCTGCGTGGCTGGTTCTGAGAAAGGGCATTGCAAAAGTGAGAGAAACAAGTATTTTCCAAAGGATCAGTGGTGGCTAGTAAAACCCTAAGTCATGTAGCATGAAAAGAGACTGGCAGTAAACACCAAAATCCTCAGGGAACAGGCCACAACAGAGAAACAATGCTCTTCATTACAGAAAAAGCAGAAGCACAGACCAATCTGCAACTGGGATACAGACTAAATATTCACCAGAGAAAGAGGTGATCTGTTTGTTGAGCCATTTTCCAAGGAATAACATAAAAGGTCTGCTATGGCCTACATCCTCATACCAGCCTTATCACCATAAGCCAACTGACAGCCAGAGGAAGAAAATAAACTTTACACATCTAAATGAATAAAAAGCTGCATAAAAAGGGAATTAGACCTCTCCTGGTTGAGGAAAACAAACTATGGCAAAATAAAAACTTGTTTGCCTTACTAATGCGTTTGCGGTCTGATAATTATATTCAGAAACTATTATGTTATGGACTTTCATCCTGAGTCCCTGAGTCTGTAACATTTATTTTTATCTTTATGATTTAGACAAAAGAGTACAGAAAAGGCCTCTTAAATTTGCAATGTGTGCTTGGGGGAGATACTTCAAACATACCAGACAAAACTGAAAAAATTCATGGACACACTTCAGAAATGGAACACCAAAAAAAGAAAAACCAAACACCCCACTAACAACCTGATAAAATAAATTCAGTAACAGACAAAGGCAAAATCTTACAGGTAAAATTTCACAGATATAATGGATAAGAGAAATGAAGAATCCATAGTGCAGCAAAGAAGCTTGGACATTACAGTGAATCACAAGCTGAACATGAATCAAACATCTCCTGCTGCTGTGGGAAAAACAAATAAGATAAAAGAAATACTAAGCTGGCATGTATTATTTAATAGACACATGAAATGCTTTTTCCAGCCTACTCAGCAATGGTGAAGCTTCACATTGAGCATTGTGTCCAGCACAGGCACAACAATTCCAGAAGGACCCAGGTCAGTTGGAAGGAGACTCTCCAGGGGAATTATCAGAGCACAGAAGGAATATAAAAAAGAGGCTCTGAGGTTTTGTTTGCTGTTTTTTGCTTAGCTGATTTTCTTCAAGATATATAATGCAGAAGGATACAAAGGTAGACAATTTAAAATATAGCTGAAGTCTGAATAAAAGCATTTCCACAGCGCTTGCTTTCACAGTCTTGTTTTTGTCTGTATACAGGTTTAAAGGTTACAGAAATTATGAACAAATGCCTAATGCATTTATTAAGACTTTGCTTTTTTTACTATTACAGATCTTGCTGAAAGCTTTCTCTTCTTATGTTACTTGTGGAAAATTTAAAAATATATCAAATATTTTAAAAACACCTTCAAATACAATTCATTATTGCGCACACACACAGATATACATGTGTATAAACACACAGGAAAAGAGCAACTCCCTGTGAGTCCAGTCTGTACATAGAATATTTGACAGTCAGTGACAGCCCCCCACAGGCTGGCAGACCAGATAACTGAGATTTATTCATGTTATTCTTTTGTCCTTTTTTACAGTTACATTAACAAGGTTTCTTCTTAGATCCAAACAATCCCTAGGTGCTACAGCAATCACTTACATAGAAGAAAAGATTATGAAAGTATTTTATGAGCTGCCATTGACACTTGCAACTTCACAAATAAATACTAAAAAGGAGAATGTTATTCATTCACTGACCTCCATTTGGGCATAAAACATTTTAGTGGACGTATGAGTGTGAGTTATGTGTACAGAATATTCTTATTCTGTAAATTGGCACAAATCAGTTGTCTGTGCTCTAAGCCAGCCCAAAGCTGCGTGCAAATACCATCCACAAGCCCCTCAGCCCTTTAGTTTCAGCTGAGCAGTGCACTAAGGTAGCCACAAGCAATTCCAGATCAGAAATGGCAGTGAGTCAAGCAAGTTTTGTTATGAAATACCTTTCAGACATATTTACTAAAACCTTACTGCATGTTGTGGACATGGTCCTTTCTCTCACCAAAGGCTAGCAATGTCTATCCCAAATTTTTCAGAAAAGTGGTAGAACCATAAAAAAAACTTCAGGATTGGCTTTCTCCTTGGTTAGACCTGATTACAGTACAACTGCTCTATGGTTAGCGTTAGTACACAGAGTTGTATTTTGAGACAGCCTACAGCTCCAGTCCTAAAATAAACACAGATAAAATACCATTGCACTGAGTATGAAGGAAGACTATGTTCACATAAACAGGCCTCAGTACGCACTGCTGAAGACAGCTCAGTCTGAAGAGATAACATTTGCCTGCTATTTTTGGAGATTGCTGTCTTCAAAAGCATGCTTCATCTGCTGCAGCAAACCAAGCAATGCAGACAAACATCCAAATACAGTCCCAGACACTATTTGTTTGCATTTCACCTTGAATTTCTTTAATACCTTTAAAGATTCAACATCAAAATTTAAATCTGGGACCAAGGCAGAGATAATTGTTTTAAGGTACTTGTGTTCAGTTGTTGGGGTGTTGGGGGGATTGTTGCCTTTTCAGTTTACATAAGATACAGATTTGAGGGGGACAAAGTCCAGTTTTGCTAGTACGTTTTCTTGCTGGTGTGAGGGGAAGGTTGATTTACTGTTTGTGACTATTCAATTCCTCTCACTTCACGTTTCTTGCCATGACTCAGATCTGAAAAAATATTCTACGCGTTCACTATTTTGTATGTAGTTCCACCTGTGTTCAATCTTGAGCGTAGCCTTTATGTGACTAAAAGGCCAAACATTAAATCACATTTCCACCCTACTGCCTCTGAAATTTGCTTAGTTTTCAGATCAGTAGCCATGCAAATTGGGACACAAATTTAGGAGATTTAGGTACTAAATCTTGTTAAAATCAATGTGACTATTTCTGGGCATTTCTGATCTGTCTGGTCAGGTTGTATTGGCTGCTCTTGGAGTGTAGACATGTTCATTAATGCGCTTGTGACTGTTGAATTAAGTGATGAGTAAGTAATGTTGCAAAAAAATCTGAGAATGACAGTTTCTATTATCTCCCTGAAAAGGACTTTTTCACTTAACATAGGATGTCATATTGCACCACTTATGAAATGCCCTTTTGTTTAATTTGCTAGTAGAAGAGTTGAGAGAACCACCTTCACTGAAAAGCCTTCAATATGAAATTCATCTTACCTTCAGCTGCACCAGGTGAACATCCACATGCTTGCTGTCTGAATCCTGCTGGACAGAATATGTCAGATCTCTGACTCTTTCAGACGTCATCCGAAGCCAGGTCTCAATTTCTGGCAGGTGGAGAACAATCTTCCAATCAGCCCCAGTGTGTAGAGGAGGAGGCTTTTCATACTGCTGGCCACAATCAAGCTCCTTCATGACATCCTCTTCCCCATCTCGTTCTACTGTCGGAGTCATGTTTATAAGCATAGGAGATGCATCAGATGGCATGGGATCCAGTTCTTGTGTTGTCATGGGAGAAAGAGCTACATCCATGGCTAACATGGGAAAGCCTAAACCATAATTCATTCCAAAATAGCTACAAAGAGAAAAAGAAAACAGACTACATGTTACAAATTTTGCAACAAAAAAGCTCACAAGACAAAGACTAAATGGTAATATCTGTGAGGTATGGTAATCTTATACAAATTCTTCTACCGAAGCTAGTTTTTCTACACCAGTAGTTCAAGAATCAATAGATACTTCAAATTAACTGCATTGATTTGAACAAACAAGTTTGGTTTTTTGGGTTTATTTTTGCCAAAAATAACAAATACTGCACTTCTCTCATTGTAGAAAATCACTTTCAAAATGACAGTTTTCACTGATGAAAAATACATGCTGATTTTCTACAACTGCAATAGAAAGAAACTGAGCATTGATAAAACTAGCAGAAATTTACTCAACTCCACAAGTTAATATAGGACTAGTATTTTAAACTAGCATGCATTAGAACACATTCTATGGCCTGAAATCTATGATGAAAGGCAAATTATCACAAATTTGATTCACACTTCCTAACTGTTCACTTGACTACTGCTCACGTCCAACAAAAGTCTTGAAGACAAATTTAAAGCAAATATTGACAACGCTTGGTTGATTTATTATAAGCAGCTTTTAGTTTGACATTTAAATTCTTGTAGTTTTATCAGATTAAGAACTGTTGCAATAAGCAGCATCTCTGTCAAAATTTAGAAATAAGAATTCCAAATGTCAAAATATGTGCTGAAGCAGTGGCTTTACTGAAGCCCAAAAGCTGTGTCATCGGAATACACTTATAAGGTTCACTCAAAGAGGTAAATAAGTAAAACATTTTACTTTGTATCCCTTTCCCGGTATGTTCTAGCTGTATGCAATATAGAGGGCTGCTATGCAGAAGAGAAAAAATAGTACTGGAACAGCATGCACCTGGTTTGGAGCTAAGTACCTAAAACATTGTAAAAACTTTAATTCAGTAGGAGATCTAGGTTTTACCTGATTTTGGAGATAATCAAATTTGCCACATGCCTACTTTTGGCATACAACTTTACTATCTTCAATGCGTTGCAAACCTAAGCTGTATTCAGTAAGTCTACATTAGAAGAATCAGGAGGATTAGGTCCTTTTCACTGCTTTAACCAGTGCATATTGGAAATACTTCAACTACATTTTTAATAACTTTTTCCTGCATTCCTTTTCCATAGTAGAAAGACTGCAATTAACTCAGTTATGCAGCTATTAATTTGGGCAGTACTCCAAGTTTTTACATGTCTACTCCCTTTTCTATAAAGACTGCATTTTAGCTTTTAGCATAATAGCTGTAAGATTGCAGAAGAGAAACCAGTGCCTTTCACTGTTAAATCAACTACACTGTGACAACTGAGTTATATCCCTAGATATTTCAAGTGGAGTTTCAGTATCCAGAGATGACTATTGCAAGCAGTGAGAGTACCAAGGAAGTAGCCAAACACCAGTCTACTTATCATAGCCAGGAAGGACAAAAAATTACATTTAATATTAATTTGATTTTATTTCCTGACCTGTAGTAAAATACTTTTTGCACATTGCCCCCACAGGAGAATATTTATAACTGATATTAAGCTAGTAAATATTAATTTGGCACTTCAAAACAAAATTTTCTATTCATGCAATCAAGAATGAAAAAAATTCCAGTTGTTCTCAGTGCTTGCTGTACAACTCTTAGTTTGATTTTTGAAGACTTCAGAATTAAATGTTGTCAAATAAAAAGCTCTGCAGCAAGGCTGAAATTAGCATTTCAGGATGATGAATATATTTTTCAAGTCCACCTCTTTTCGCTACCCATTTTTCAACTTAAACTCTGTTGCCATACATATTCAAAACACAGTGTTAGACAAATCACTCGCCTTGAAAACATTTTTATCAGACACTGCTGATCACAGCCCCAGCTTTAAAGTGCATAAATCAACTGTTCTAACAGCCAAAATTATCGTATTACTTTAAGCATATTCTTCACATTATTAACTCCTGAAAATAAAACTTTGTTGAAGCACATGTGGTCCTTATTTCTGCATGTTTACTGTTAACAAATTAAACAGCCTGAACCACTGAATGATACAGAAACATTGGAAGTGCAGCACTTGTTTAGGAGGTTTTCCACTAAAAGAAACACCCTGGCACTCTATCAGAGTTTTGCAACATGATTCAGCTCAAGTAAGGACATTGAAGCAATTAGTGAACAAAAATTGAAACATGCTGCGGCAGAAGCAAAGAAAGGCTAGTCCATGCTGCATGCAGAGCGTAGCTCTGGCTTTGGTACACCGAGCTTGCAATTAGCAACCATTAGGAACCTGCTGACCTGTTTTTTGTTACGATGTACTTGGCTTTATATACTGGCACCCCCGCATTACAGCTAATGCCCCTTAATCCTAGTTGCTCTTAAAGTCAAGTCCTTTGTGTCCTTTTCTTTCTGCCAGATCACAACGAGTTGCCACACTTCGAGTACGTGGGGAAACTTTAAAATAGATTATTCTCTTCACATTCTTTAAAAAAAAAAAATAAAAAAATCCTGCGAAGGTAATAAAACACACTGTGGATACAAATTAACAAGGTCTTGAAAAGCTTTAAAAAGCTCACAAATGCTTGAAGGGAGCTACTTGTTGCAGCTGGAAATGACCGAATCTGAACACTAGAGCAGAGATTCATCAAGTCGTTTCCTGGCACAATAAAAAGGCACCAACCACCAACTACGCTGCGAGAAAGGAAAACTGAAAGGTCCTCCTGCGCTCTCCAAGAAAGCTGACACTGGAGCCGTGCATTCACAGTTCTCCTAAAATCACTGGAGAAACAGTAAGCTCCACCCTGTGATCCCTCCCCCAGCTCCTCCACAATTGCGCCAAAAGCAACATCATTCCCCTGTCAAGCTTGCGCAGACCCATGAGTTGCACTGGCAAGGCATTCTGAGCACGGCATACAGTCACCCCCATGCATTGCATTGGAAAGGAAAAGAGGAAAGCCCCAGGCACACAGGTGTTTTTACATAAAATTCTAATGTTGAAATACAAAATAGCAAACAACAAAGCCCAGCAGAAACAGCAAACTCACAGACATATCTACTTTAAGCAATTTAGGAGCTATAAAACTTGCCAAAGTACTTTTGATCAGATGTAGGTTCTGCTTTGTGGGTTACTGACCGTGTGCAAGTCAGACTTCCATATATTTAACTGGGTCAGCAGCCTTGTAAGAGCTGTGTTCATTAAATTGCGTTAAGACACCAGCTGCTGAGAAGACTAAATTAGCTGCTTTCCACACTTGCATCTATTGTCTTATAGCTATACACTTTCCCCTCCAATGTTCAGGTTATTACTTTTATGCTGAAACAGAAATGGAAACAGCAAAATGGGCACGGAAGTCCTTCTTCAGCAGTTCCAGTATTTGCACAACGACCCATCAGTAACATGTGATAAATTTCAGAAAACCAAGTCTAATTTGAAATTCGAAAAAGTGTGTTGAAGAATAATATTCCGTATTCCAAGTTGTCATTTAGCGGATTAAAAAAAATACAAAATACACTGATGGATGTTAGATGGAAGATAAACAACACTTATAATATAATATTCTATAACATATAACTTGCATAATAGAAATATAATTATATATTATATAATATATTATGTATATAAGATATATATTTATATATTGTATATAACATATATTATATATAACTTATATATCATATTAGTTATATATTGTGGAGTTTGGTATTTTAAGTGTCTGGTTTTAAATGCTGGCCTTAAAATTTGTTACATTTGTGTAGTATTTTGTTTTTCCAGATTTTGTGGGATGTACGGATAGTGGATTTTAAACCACTATCACAAGTGTTAGAACACATATTAAAACTGAATTTTTTTTTAGAGTTGCTCTTTATACATTGCTATGCAAAAATTATTTTTGAAAAGAGGTAAAGAAGTGATTAATTTCCTTGTAAGCAGGACCTCTACCACCACTAAAGGACTTTGTAAACATGAAAAGCTAAGCTCAGTCTTGCTGTCTACATCAAAAATCCTGGTAGCATCATTGGCAGTTTTAGGTGGGCAAGCAATATTTTATCAGACTCTAGCTTTCTTCTAAACCAAATCCTTTCTGTACCTCAAATAGCCGTATAAACCAGATTATTTTAAATTTGCAGGTGAACAGCTGAAAATACATAAGTCCTGCTCAATAAAAAGTTCATCCCTCAAGATTTTGCAGGCATGGCCTTATTTTCATCATCATAACCAAAGTGAGAGTTATGATGCCATTATTTTTAAAAATACACCTCAAATTATTTGTTTCTATTTCATCTGAAGCTACTGTTTCAGTCTGCTGGAAGGATACATTTGTGAATTACAAACATAGCTACAAGCTTCTTTACTTTTTGTACTCTTTGGTGGGAGAAAAGAAATAGGCGAACTGATAGCATTTATTTGCCTCATGTTAGGTCTTTATATGCAGTTCTATATTTTCATATATACTTTTATAAAATGTGATAGTTCCTGTGTAAGCACATGCACACATATGCTTTCTATCTTCATCTTTAGTAAGTACATTATGCCTAACAGATGGCTGATTACCTTCCACTAATCACATAGCAATCTTGCTTTCCCCTGGTTTTCTACTCAATCAGATGCTAACACTTTTATGCAAAACATAGAATGTGTGTGTCAACCATAATATAGTTCATCAATCACCACAAGACTCCTCTCCCTCATTCTGCTTCCCAATTATTCACATTTGCCTTGTCTATTAAGTGCAGGCCATACACACTTTGCCAGTTATCAGATCATCCACGTTTTCCTCCAGCAGCAGTTGGTCCCTGTCAAACAAAGCTTCATTAAGCATTTTAAGCCATACAGTAGTCCAACCATTGATCAGTGGCACAGACACTGGGCCGAGTGAATGTTAATGAGTTCTAATTTTTCTTACTGTCACACATTGTTAAAATCAGCCATAAGCACTATACAGCCACCTGTCTGTCAATTCATTCCATTCTCCAAAATGGCCCCCAAGCCGCAGAGAAACTCCATCATTAAATAATTATATCTGCTTGCTGACTTTGAAATCTAATGATGCAAACTTTAACATCAGATTTAAGGAGTTCATTGATGCTCATCTTCTAAACAGATACAGAGGAAATGAATACATCACACAACCAAGTTACATTCCCTTCCCCCTCCCCCCCCCCCCATTTCAATAGTGTCAGGAATTCTCTGCCAAGTTATAAGGCTCATTACATCTTTCCTTGACCATGCAATCTACTATACCTACTGCAAAGATAGACTGTGTCAGTACACCAACAACCTGAAATACATCACATCGTGTATAACTACACATAGAGAAATTGATTGCATTAACACTATCCACATAAACGGATTCTGTTGCTGATTTCCTACTTGATTTAAGAAATACAGCAATTTCACAAAGCTCTTAAAGAACTGAATTCTAAGAGAGTCAATTAGGTTTTTCTCTTCATACCATTCCTGTGAACACATTTCAAAAATACTTCCTTCACAATTATCATACTATTGCACCTAAAAATCTGAACAAGTTGGACAATAAGGGGAAAATCTTTCATGTAGCACTCTTGGGCTTCCTATCTGATGTACATAGACTCTTATAAGATATACTTGATAAGGAATACAATGCTGCCTAAACTCATGCAGGATTTAGACCAAAAAGCCTTGCATAGCAATGCCAATAATAAGCCTGAACATTAATGCAATTCATGATTAAAATTTTTAATGTGACTGATTTAAAGTCCATTAAAAACCCTACCCCCAAGGCTTTAATGGTAGCAAAGCCAGACCACCAATGAGCCACCACAGAAATCCCACCATAGATGTCTGGGCTCCTAATTATGTCTATAAATCAGGTTTTAAGACACTGCAATGACTAAAAATGCTCTTTGGTGCCTGATGTTTCTCTTTATAATCCAAGGTGAAGGAAAACATTGAACTTACAAAGCAAATGTTTAGCTAGAAACTGGAAATTATTGTGGCAAATCAGGGCTAGTGGAAATTTAACTGGAGAATTTTGCAAAGGATCTGCCTGAAATAGCAGAGGAGGAGAGACTGAAAAACAGAGCACAAAGTCTACACATTCTGTAATCTGCAGGAGCCAGCAAACTGCAAGGAACCAAAGGTGAAATAGACAAATTGTGTCTGTGATGTACATGTTCTTTCACTTCAAACTTTTTCAGTTCCTAGGATACCAGTTTTCAAAGAAAGGTTCTGGGGGACCTTTCCACCTGATGTTTGTATCAGGTAAATTAACAGAAACTGTAGCAGAATGAAGCAACACACAAAAAAGTACCATTTTTTAGAGGAGGAGCCTTCTCTGCTTTTGGAAAACCACAGTATTGGAGTTTTCTAAACAGATTACAAAATGTTTTTGACAAGAACCAATACTAAGAGCTAAAAGAATCTAGCCATGGGATAAGGAGGAAGATCCTTGAATGGACAAATAATTGAGAAAAAGGCTGGAAACAGTAGCTATAAATGGAAAATAGAGAGCAAACGGAGACAGAGATCACAAGCAGAGCCTCACAGAAACCTCTGCTAGGCAGAAAACTATCAAAGTTCCATTAAAAAAAATAAAATTCATTGGCTTAATTCTTGGTAGCGGTCAAAAAGAAAATCAGGTTTTAGGAACATTTAGCAAAGGAATAGGAAATAACGCAGGAAAAAAAAAAATATTGCATCACTATAGAAATCCATGGTATGCATCCAGCATGTTATATACAATTCTGTCCCCCTCACCACAAAAGGAATACAGTGAGGCTGGAAAAGAACTCAAAAAAAAGCAATTTTAAGGACAAACAGGAATATGTAATCACCCCTGTTCACATAAAAACTAAGCAGCCTGAGAATCTCAGCTTTGAAAAAAAGGTAACAGGAGGATGAAATGGAGGTCATAAAATACCAGTTTAAAAACCATGCTACCCAGAAACTTTAAATATTGCTGTTTTTCACAACCTGGGACTCTTTATTCTTTAAAAGAACTCTAACCTCTTCCTTAATGGAAGCAGTCATCATATTTCTTATGTGCTCTTTGTCCAAAGGTCTTTAAAGTGGTAGATCACAATTCCTCTCAAGGTCTCACTCCTTTGCCCAACCACCTTATATACCCAAGAGGGTGCTTCAGCCATCCTACTTGTCATGTTTTTTGCATGCAATTATCCAAAGGAGAACTTGGAAAATCAAAAAAGGGCTCCTTTCAAGTATTTCTTTCATCAACAGCTCAACAAAAGACCTGAACTTGCAAATAGCTTCCTTTTAAAGCATAACTGAAAATTTCAGACAGTAAACAGTCCTGGACTTGTTTCAAGCCCTTGGCTTATTTGGCATCTTCAGCTGCTGCAATAAACTCCAACACCCTGATCTAAATTCATTTAAGTGTGTGTGTGTATATATATATATATAAAGCCACTAGTATGATAATCTATATGAACAAAAACTTTGGCTGTAAATCCAGTATACTCATCAAATCAACAATTTGCACCTGCACTGTCAATTCCAGGAATTTCATAAACTGTTAAAACTGTACAATATTATGGCCCTACAATTAATCAGTGGATTAATACCGGAAGCAACACATAGTTCTATTTCAGAGAAAGAGTTCACATCTCAAGAAGTACAAACAATGCATCTTTACACATGCACCAAGTGTATCTGAAAATATATCCAATAGTTCTTGTCCAGCATTAACTGCAATCAGAACAGCTGGGGGAAGGGGTTGGGGTGGGGAGCAGAACCTAAAAAAATGGCTCTTCCTCTGAAATTAATTGAGTACTGGAATTGTCACACTGAGCCTAGAAAGCCAGTCTAGAGAGAAAGGAATGCTTCTCTACTAAAGAAAATATGCTATACTTGCTTATGTAAAAACCAAAGCACTGTGATATATAGTGATGAATTGCCTGAAACACTGCACAAAATTTGTACACTCCCAGCTCATAACATTTTATGGGCTCACAAAAAAAAACAACAAACAAACAAAAAAAAAAAACCAAACAACACAGAGACCAGCTGGAAATGGTCCCATTGGACAACTGTTACACGGTACAGGAGAAAAAGTTCTATGCTACAGCATATACAGACATTGAAAACAGTTGTGTAGTGCCAGACTCACACAGACAGAGCATCGGGGATGAGTAGCTGTGTTTCCTGGCCATTTCTGACTCAGCACAGGTTTGCCCTGCAATAAGAAACAGTGTCTGGGAGATGATGTGGTAAGAAAAGATTAGCAGTAAAATAGACAAAGACATATTAGCTGCTTCATATTAATTCATAAGTGCTCAGCATCTTTTATTAGCTAACTGCCCTACACCACCTTAGGTTTTTGTTATCCTAATTTTCACTCCAGAATGTCAGCAGTACCTAGCAAAAATATACAGTGCAACATTTATATGCTGATTTTTCAATGTACACATGAGCAGTTGGTAGTTGTTTTTTGGTTTGTGGATTAGGGTGGGATTTTTAAGTATTCTTGTATAAAGCCATTTTTACAGTTCCGGTGGCCAGTACTAAGCAAAGCATTTGCAATCATAATATCATTTTCCCCTTCACCAGCCACAAAAGTCAGATCATGAAGGATGCAAAATAATTATTCTCGGAAGAAGGTGGCCTCTTGTTCCAATTCTTTTTTCTCAAAAGAGATTATGTGAAACATCTTTCAGGAAAACTAATCCAGAAGCTAAACAGGCTTATTATTTCTATCATGAAAGATTATGAGAAATTAGTTACTTTTATTATGCAATGTGGCCTCATAATAGAACAGACAAGAAGAACCAGACAAGGTTATTTTAGCCCATTTTCAAGTTCTATTATTTCTCATCCTCTCATGCGTACCATACAAAGTATGTCAGTTGTAGTCAACCTCTAGCTACAATGCAAGTCTTGCATCTTTCTCTAGCAGTCACTCAAGAGAATCATTTGGGCTCCTTCCTTAAATTAAGGCAGTATCAGACAAGCAGTGCAACACTGTTCTCAGTCCAAAACTTATATATATTTTTTTAAAGCTATTTTTAAAAGGAAAAATAATCTACCTGAAGAATGCTGTTGCACACAGCATTAGTATGCCAGACACAAAAGTGCAACTTCAGACATTCAAGCTGCCCCAGCTCTGATCCTAGTGATAAAATCAATCAAAATAACCAGAAGACATGCTGAAATTTCTGAAACTAGATTTGTTACACTGAATTGTAATAATGTTATAATAATAAAGATTTTTGAAGAAATCTCTACTTTTGGGAACAAAGAACCATGCAGCTCTTAAGATCAGAGAGCCTGATCCATTTTGGAAATCAGTATTCTGTGTTATATGAGACACAACACAATGTGGTTAACTAATCCTGGAAAATTCTGCCATGTAAGTTAAATTAGAAATAATTTAGCTGTCAAATATAAAATTTTGAGGCTTTATCTAAAAGAAGTCCATAGCCATTACTTTTTGTTTCAAGTTGGGAATTGACAGACTAAGCTCTCTTGAGCACAAACTGATTTTTTTGTACTGAGTCATACTGAAGAGTTCTGCTCTATTGTTTTGGTTCCTGGTACTATCTAATATCAATAATATATTATCCAATGTGTATATTCAGTTGTTTCAGACTTTCAGGCATTCAGTTATCGCAGTAATAATGCACTGTAAAATGCTTTCTTTAATTTAGGGATTAATATTTAATATCCATGAAAATAAGAGACTTCAGGAACTATTCTGTAAATCCTCTCTCATATCATTACTTGGATAAAATCCTGACCCCTGATGGTGACATACTGGTCATCTAAAAATAGATACCCAGTCATGCTGTGTTATCAGTTGATTGACACCATCACTCAAGATAATGAGTACAATTGCTTTACCCCATTCCTTTCTACTGCACAATTTTCAAAAAAGGAAGCAGCTTTGTCCACCTAGGAGAATGTTACAGTGGAAAGATATAACTTGGAAACAACGAATGAAAACCAACAACAAAATTATCAAACAAAAAATGAATACACAAGGGTTTTCACTCATATAGCTCAAGTGGTTTATTGATATATTTTCTATCATGAAAAATTCATCCTTACTGTAGTAAAGAAAAACTCTCAGCCATTTCCCACTATTCATGAAAAACAATGTTCGTGCTTTTTGCCAATCAGAACTTCTTTAGCAGAAAAATATTCCTTTTTTAATCTTGCAAGACATACTTCTCAAAGTCCCACACAATTAAGTAGTAAGATAATATGCAATCTCCCAAATTGCAGATACATATAGGTACAAACTTTGTTTTAAAGCTTAGCAATTTCTAATTGCAGGTGCATTAAGAGGGTCAGAACTCTCTATTTCTTAAAGGCAACCAGGGAGGCGGAAGCAGGGTGGAGAATCAGTACTATTCAGCATCATCTATAAAATTATAAGGATGCTTTCATTACACAAAGTGGTTTGTCATCACAGGAGGCACCTGCCTATATTCTAGGGCTATCTAAGGTGGACTAGATGTTGTTGCAACTGTTTCTTAATGTAAGCCATTAAAAAATGGCACAGGAATTCTGGAAGGTATGGTTTGAAGCATCAATGCTGTCTGCATGGGAGTGGGACTCTGGTTCAGCAAAGAAAGGAAAGTATATAGATTTAAAGCTTCGAGGGAACAAGGACTCTGAAAAGAAGTTCTGCTTACTCTGGGTACCTTTTTTCTTTCTTCCTGTCTTCCCCACTGATTTCTACTCTTGCGTGAATGATCATCACAGCGAAAACGTCGGCTTTCTATTGTGGGTATGAGCGAAGGTAGAGGACTGCCAGCCAGCGATGGAAAGCCTGGTGGTGGCGCTGTTATACATCCAACTGCCAAGTTGGAGGAGCTGGGAGGAAGGGCTGCTGAAGTGTGTAGGGGGAGCTCTTGGAGGGGAAAAAGGAGGTGGCTTGGTAAAATTGCCTACTTCAGGATTAGATCATTCTGAAAGAAGCTGTATGTTGCTGTTTTCACTAGCATGCTGCCATCCTCCCACTCTGATGTTACAATAGATGCCCAATAGAAGCTACAATAGATGCCCAATCACATCTATTGTGCCAGGTAATCACCTGTTTCTTGGAATTCCTGATTTGAACAAGGCAGGATGAGATGTGAAATCAGGTTTGGTCAACCGCACTGCCAACTCTTTCAAAATTTCCAGTTCTGTATCATAATTTGATTTGTGGGTGAGGTAACTCATAGGACTTCAAGAGCCATCAACATTCTCTTGTTTTTCAAGTAAATTTTCCTAGTATATTCACTGAATCCATAGTTGAATTAATCAGAGAGATCAGCTACTGCCTTTCTCCAAGGTTTATCTTCAAAAGAATCTGTATCTACTTCCAGAAGTAGCACACCATTAATACTCCCTGGTGCATCTAGATCCACCCCTATAACTTTTGCACCAGAAGATCCACATTATTATTTTTATTATTGTTATTTACTGAGTCTAGTAATAGAAAATAATAGGGATATTCCAGCTGCCAGGAAGTCACCAGCAGAAAGAGTGGATATGCTGGAAATGACTGTGTTCCCAGCAGCCATGGAATTAAATGCTATTTATAGAGCCTGCAAAAATGATAACATTTTTTCCAGAAAAATTTTGAAACCAGTGAAAAGCTAAAAGGGAGGGAAAGAGAGATGAAAAGTCTCCTGGGAAGGTAATTTTCTTCACAGTCATCAAAATCTGATACAATTAAGATGACATGGATGTTTTCTGCATCACTCTCCTAATTGGCAACTATACCCCTTGATGATATTTTAAACTGGAACAGATGCTTCTGTCTTATACAAATTTACTTTGCTAAACAAAAGGAAAACTGCATCATGGATGACTGGATGTTTCTCCTTTGTGTCAAGACAAATTGATTTAACAAGGATTAGATACTTATTTGTGGAATGAGAACTATGACAGCCTAAAAATTCCTCTAAGCTTAGAATACTAATTTATAATGGACAGTGTAATAACATAATTATCTTTCCCAAGCTTGTTCTTTCTCTCACTGATAAACAGTAAAAACCACAGGAAAAGCAGCTACAGGTTTACCAAAACCTGAAGAATGAAACTGGAGTTAAAAAAAAAAAATTCTTGTCTCTTCCATTCCTTTACTATCACATGGGCGCACATTTAGATCCAGCCCTGAAATGTAGTAGTGCACAGCCCCCACACAAACAGCATATCTGTATCTAACCTGAATACAAAGTGTTTTCCCATTAGTTTAATTACATCTGTGTTCCAATTAGTATTTTCAAGTCCTTAGCATTTTAACAGCTCTAGACTCAAGTTTTCTTCATATTCTTTTCCTTTCAATGTTTCAATAATTTTCTAAACCTGGCTTACTGAGAATTTTGGCCTACATCAAAGCAATTCCAGAGAAACACCAAATCATGTGCTTAATCGAATTATGTAAATTGTCCAGCTAAGGTCACATATGATGATGTCTGTTTATGTGCTTAAGGTCTTGGCTGTGTCAAAATAGCTAAAGGCAGCATTTTGTAGCCATAGGCAGCGCTAGCTTCATCCCTGACTTTTAAGCTCAGAAGATTGTGTTGCCAGGTGAACAGAAATAGACCCATATCTGGTATTTCTGAGGATGTCATATTACATTTTCTGCAGCCTTGGGTACACCCACAATGATCTAACACCCACAAATGAATTAAAAATGAGAATAACCAGGATTTGTTATACAAATCATTCAGTGTTTGTGCTTGACATTCTAGCCAATTTCTGAATAAAATTCCACTCGCTTATAATGGAACTGACTGGGGGAACCGAACTAAATAAGCTAGTATATATTGCTTTATGCAAAGACTAACAACAATCCGCACTAGTAAAACTCACACAGGAATTTTACAAGTTTGTTACAAGCAAATTTAGGCACTTCCTTCCTTGCAATGTCAAGAAACTACCAGAACTGAAAAAGCATTTCTAGGTCTGCTTCACAGTGTAATTCACTCTCTTTCAATGCTCTGTCATTTTCAGCTACTCCATATGATCCTGCATTTTTATCTCTCCCTGTTCTTCTGAAGAGCACATAATGTAATACTGTTATGAACCTTGTGAGGGGATCACACTTCAGACCCTAACACAGATAAATAATGATATCACATTCTAGTTTAACATCTTTTTATACAGGCCATAGAAATGCAACCGTGACATTAACAATTTTTTAGACTGCAGCCTCATTAAACATCTATGACTAAACTGCTTTCTATTCCTTCCCTTGTTGTGATGCTCTTTTCTATCTGAATGAATTTCTCATTCCTAAAATTAGTTTAGCACAGGCTTTTCTTAAACTCACCTACAAAACAACCTCATATCCAATAATTCTTCAGTTGCAAACATTTTTCCTACCTGTATCAACCCATCAGATAAGAGACCAATACATCTGTTCAAACATCAGCGCTTAGGACCACAGCCCTTCAGTATCTAAGATATTTGCATGGGACTAGTAGCTATGACACAGAAGCTAAGGGAAAACTGTGATCTTTCAGCCAGAGGCCAGGCAGAATGTTCTAGGATGAGGCAGCCCTAACGCTGGAGACAATCCCACTCCACCAGACGCTTACAATTCATGTTGCAATTATATTTCCCTTTGCACACCAGGTATGCATTGCACATATGCCAGAATCAAGTCTTGCACAACTTGCTAGAAAGCAGCAATATATGCCAGGAAAGGAACTACAGCGCCCTCACCTGCTGAGATCATGAGCTAAAATCTTAGACCTGCCACTGCTCTGTGGCTTCTCAAAAACCTATTACTAAATGAATCAAGATCAAACAGTCCATGCTAGAGTTAATCCACCTCATCTTCCTAACACCTCTCATTAGAGCATGTTTTTGTTTGCTCATTTACCTTTGGCCTCTAATTTTGTCCAAAGTATATGCCCTAACTGAATCGCACTCTAAAACCCCACCACATTATGTTCCAAGTCTTATTCTGAGTCTCTTTATAATCAGGACAAACAGGAGTCTTCCTTGCAAATTTTAAGTCCATCTGGAAATCTTCGTCAAAACTTAGAACAATTTTTTTTTCCAGCAATCTACATATTCCTTTAGATTTCTTAAACTCACTTTAGAAAAAAATGGTCATATTTCAGTTGTCAGACTTAAATTTCTTACTCTCTATCATTGCTTTCACATTTTGTTAAGGAGTTTGCTGCCTCTTCAAAACAGACAAACTATTCTGTTCTTAGTACTGCATTATCTAATTGCGCACACAGTATTAAAGTCCAAAATGAACACAGAAACAATTTTCAACTAAATTCAGTCTGAAATATTGTTCAAAAATATAAAGCCTATAGTATAGTGTGTTACAAATTGAGAAATTCATTTTAAAATAAACTGGAGAAGTTTTACTTTGTATTACAAAGCTGTCAAGACCATTTCTGTGATGACTTCTACATATTTTCCTTGAGTAGCAAAAGCTACCAGGTGAGTTACAAACTGATCCTGGGAAGAAAATGAGTCTTCAGTGGAAAGGAAGAATGTTATAGAGAAATGAGAGAACTAATTCTGCTACTGTTAAAAACACAAAACCATGCAAAAAAATGGTAAAAAGCAGCATCTGACAATGAAAATTTCCATTTGGTAAATTACAGTAGTTTAAAAAATACTTTAATTAGAAATATTACGTTGACATCAAGCTGTTTAGATTCACTGCGTCCTGTTTTTCATTAATTAAATAACATTAACTGAATGCAGTTGAAAGTTGCCCTACAGAAATACTCGAGTTTCAACTTACTACTTTGTAAGTAAAACCGTCATGCAGTGCTATGGAGTCTCATCCCATATATCAAAAAGTAATTCTAAATGCCAAGACATGCAATTCTTTTTGAGTGCATTTTCTCACTAAATACTCTGAAACCAGGAATTATTCACTCAGACAGTTTATGCACCGCTACGTAACAGAAACACATAAATGAAACACAAAGATGCAGTGAAGTAGTAAGAGCTTTTTAGTGTGTAGGAGTATCTGCATGAACAGTGCTATATGAGCATCACTTAATTTTGATTTTTTAAATATAGACATTAAACAATCGGAAGAATGTAGCAGTGCCAAAGGAATAAGTGAACTTCAGCATTTGCTATTGCTCTTTGTAGGACTTTCAATGCACATCTGGTTTAAAGCATCTTTCTTTGTGTAAGCATCCTTTTTGCATTAGCAGAGCATGATAGCAATGGGCATTGTCTTCTGCAACACTAATCAACTCATTTTATCTTGATGTTACCAAATAGCTCGTCAGAATAGAAGCTTTTTGCCTACCAGAGAAGAGATAAGGACAGGGCTGAATATTAACTTAGAAAATTAACTTGAAACAGTAGCTCTTCAGAGTAACACTCAGTAACAGTCTTTGCCATCCCTCGGCTGCCCTGAGTTTCTTCTTGATTGAACTGATCTAGTCATCTTTAAAAGACACAAGTAAAACAGGCCTGGAGATAGGAAATGCATTTCTCTAGTGAGGAAAGAAAAAAGAAGCTGAAATAATGCAAGTTTTCCCATAACAGCCTATCCAATTTCTGAGCTAATTGCCTATTCACGCATGTGGGCAGGGTTTCCCATGGCAAGAGTGTGGATCCTGTTAACCCCAACGTCATAATTACAATGAGAAGTAAACACTGATAAAACACAGTCGGTTTTTTCAATACAAAAAAGAAAAAGAATATATCCTAAAAAGAATTCAGAAGCAGCTGGCTAGTTCAGGGATCTTAGAAAGAAGCATTTGGTAGGGAATCAAACAAAGTTGTTTTGAGTTAGGTCCCACAAGGATTAGCAAGGCCCAATGCTATCTGACATTTTCACAAGTAATCTAGAGGCAAATATAAAAACACTGCTTATAATGTTTGCAGATAGATAAAATAGTGGAAAGCTAAAGAATTAATAGTCCAAGTCCGTTATGACAAGCCACTACTTTTCCAGAGGAGCCCCAGTGGCGGCTAAGGTCATGCTTTTTGAAAACTAGCCCAGTACATAACAGACATTTTAATCTACACAAACATAGAGTTGCACACCAAAAGGTCATGGAATGAAATCAGTAGCTAACATATGAGGGAATTCTTACTCAGAAAAGAAATTAAAGTTTGTTAACGGCAAACTGAAAATGAGCAGTATTTAACACTGTGATCGCCTGAGTTAATATGATTTTTGGAGCAAAGCAGAAGCTGGGAACAGTAGGAAAAAATTAGTACTACCTCTGAATAAAAGTAATATTGGGAATGGAATGCTGTGGGGAGGTGCGGTATACACATTTCCAAAAAAATATTGAAAAACTGGAAAATGTGTGGCAAAAGTCATTGAAATAATAATACATGCTTAAAATTAGAAGGCATAATGAGCTTTATCTGTTTAACATATCAACAGGGAAACTGAAGGACATTTTCCATGGAGAACATGGAAAGAGAACATGGAGAACACATGAACTTCCAAATAATATACTTTCTATTAAAAAGCAAAGACAAGCTCAGGTGTGAAAGTTGAAGCCCAAAAAAAGATCAAATTATGAAAGAAGTCTCCAGCAATAAGGGCAATAAATAATGATAATCAAATTACTGAGAAATTGTAATTGTTGCTTAACAAGACAGGAAAATAACAGTTGACCAAATAAATGTTACTAGGCACAAACATATGTGAAAATATAACTTTAAAACCAAGAAACTGTTCACTAAAGAAAACTGCCAAAAAAAACTGCTGGAAGGGAAGTGAGGATTTCTGTAGTTGGTCTCAGACCCTTAGGTCGTACTGTTTCACAACACTACAGAAAGAATGCTGAACTACCACAAAATTAAGCATCTGACTCCTTCTGATCATGCTCTTGTTTTATTTCATTACTGTTCTGAATATGTAACACAAAATCACTGCTACAATCCCTCTTCCTCCACAAAGAGAATAATTAGTAAACACACGTTGCTTTGTAAGTGATGGATTTTACCATTTGCTACCATTTCTGAAATATTTTCTTTTGTGGCAAAATAAAATTTTATTTCAAAGCATTTCTGAAGGGGAAAGAGATTGAAATAAAGGAAGCTTGCACTGAAAACCAATTTTAGTAGTTATGAATGTTTTTTCCTTTCTCTGTGGCTTTCTGTATTTCTACAGTTAGAAAATTCAGTGTGGTTAAATCTAACAGAAAAAAAAAAAGAACAGAAAAAAAAAAGTTCAGAAAATAATTAAAGTGTCACCTTCAGGATAGTCTTGAAATACTCCTTCCTGATGTAGAGCTGCAGTAACATGATTGATAATGCAATGAACCTCTTCTGTGTGCCCTCATTTACATTACTCAGTGTACCATACTAGTTTGATTCAGCCTATTGGCAATATAATATTCTGATACAAAAAATAAGTTTCAAAAAGAGGTGTTTATTATAAATTGGAGAGAATAGCTCTGTTTCCAAAAGTGCAGAGTCAGAGGATCAGGAATAGTTAGGCTATATAATTATATTCTCTGCAAACACAGCCTGACAGGAGGGAAATAGACCTCCTCTTCCATTCCTTTTCACTCCTTTCTTTAAGAGTGAAGAAGTAAATCTATAGAAGGAGAGGAAAATAATTTGTATTCAACTTTAGAGATTGTAACCTCAACAATGATTCTGTAAATAAGGAACTACAATTTACCAATTTACTTAATGTACATACTTTTGTTCTTTTTCCCCTTTTTTTTTTATTTCATACAGGACATATTCATGAAATGCTTCTGTTTGATTCATGAGATTCCTGAACAGACACTGAAAGTTCTGTATTTACTTCATAGTAATTTCAAAAGCATTGCAATATATTCTGTAACTACTGCAATCCTGTATACAGCTGCTGTCTGTATTACTCAAGGTTTCATTCTGCTAGACATTTTTTCTTTTGACACTGAAGCAAACAAAAATTCACTGACTCACAGAACTGCTCCATCTTTGAAGAGCTGCAGATTTGTTTATATAAATAAGATTTCAAGAACAGCAAGTCTGCCTGCAGTTCCTGTAAAACTGCTATGACACACCATGCGATTGTTGTCAAACCACAACCATCATGTAATACTACCAACTTTGTTTACTCTGTTTCAGAATGAGGGGTTTATAACTTCACTTCTGCATTTCATGATCCGCATACTGGATCTTTTCCGTCAAGCTTTGGAGTAAAAGAATAGCAAAGCATGACTCATGGCCTTGAAAAAAACATGACCCTGCCTTGGGGAAAAAGTACACACAAGCTCTACAAGATCTAAGCTGGCACCAAGCAAGAGAACGTTGGCATGGCTAAAAAGTAAGAGTTTATATCAACTGCCATTACAACAGCTTTTATTTATATTATATGTGATATGGAGCTGTCAGTGGATAACTGTTTGCAGTAGGTATAAACAATCCTGATGCACTTTGCATTTCAAGCGCAAAAGTTTTGTATCTCATATGGTTGGCAGTCATTCATAGCAGAGCTGCTTTACCCTCAGGCAGACACTGCCTTCTCCAGGCACTCCCATCATGTACCTGGGCATGCATACATGTGCACACATACATATGGACTATTGTGCAACTGAATTTTGGCCAGTGACAGCGTTGGCTGTGCACACACATACCTCAGCACCTTGTGAGCTGATAGATCATGCCGAGGGGGGCTCTTGGAGACCCTGCTGTCAGTTGCTTGAACAAGTCACAAAAGCTGCAGCCCCAAGACCAAAGGCATTTTAGGAAGGCAGGTGACACAGGGTACTTGTTGAATCAGATGACAACTGGCCACAGGCTGCTTGCTCACTAGAAACTCAGCTCCAGCATTTTCTCTAGGATGCAGCAACAGTAAGGGGGGAAATTTCTCCCCTACCTCAAGACAGAACAATCAAGGATTGTTACACTGCATGTCACAAAACTCTCCTCCAGTCCAAATTAGGAAAAATTGATTATTTGTGTATATCATGTGCCATACAAACATGAGATAAACCGTGGGCTGAGCAGCAGGTGGGCTGATAAGAACCAGGTGGGAGTTTTGTAGACTGCTATAATAGTGTACAAAGTTGAAACCCCAAACTACAATGCTGTCAGTGAAGGCAGCTATGTGGCAAGGGCTATGTAATCCTACTACTACCCTATACCTGCCTTCCCTAACTGCAGAGGTGCACTCTCCACACTGCCAGCTGTGCAAGCCCTGGTAGTTGACATTGCAATGCCTACTGCAGACTCTGCTTTCAAAAGCTTAAATTTGTCACCAACCCACAGTATTTTCAAAAACCATAACAGATTTGCTGGGTTTCCCTCCAGCACTAGGATAATTTTCTTTGAAAGTCCTTTATAACCACAGTTGTCAGCTGTTCAGCTATCGCTTCTATTACATCCTTGTGTTACAGGCTATTAACACAAGTTCTCTTTGTCACCTCATTTGCACATTATAAGGTTCATGATGTATTATACCTCTAGCACAATGCAACCATTTTTACTGTGGTTAACAAAAAACTGCCCTTAAGGCCACAAACTTATTAATCACTGCTTTCCCCCACCAATGTTTTGCTAAAAGACCTTTACTAAAAAACTATGCAATGGCCCCTCTCTGCATATGTGTCTTGTTAGTAAAGCAAAGATTAATAAAAATGCATCTCCCTTGAGAAACAGATGTTGCAAACAGCTTTGAAAATTATAACTTACATCCATTTTTTTTTAAGTGTCATAAAAATTGTAAAACCTGGACAGCTAACTCCTGATCATCTGTGTACATCTCATATCTATGAATTCTTCCCTGGAGTGTTATTCCTACGAAGTTTGTCTAAAGATGAAACTGGGGAAGCACTAATTCTGAAGTTGGTACTTCACGTAATAAGCATAAATTTCACTGTAGATTGGTATTGCATCTAATTAAAAAAGCCATTTTCCGCACCGGTCTGAACAAGCTCCATTCTTTAGGATATATAGTAGGTCCATTATCTACCTTGTATAGATTGATTTATAATGCAATGTATGTATCAAGATAATTTTGCAAAATCAGTACATAAAAACAGAGGCATCCAAAATAGTAATTTGTAAACTAGCAAGCTATAGTTCTATGTAGCATATATCTGAAGATGTAATTGATGTAAAAGCCACGTTTACACTTATAGGGTGTATAGGGTTTACACTCCTATAATATGTATATGCGCGTGTGCTCTTGTGTCTAAGTCCCTTGTGTCTTTGTTTCCATTTACTTTTTCTACCCTGGACATGACTTTTTCCAATATTTCCACAGTCTAATACCTCAGCCTACAGCAAGAGTTTGTCTTTCAGTCTTCCTTTAGACAGCTAAAATTTTTCTTTGCAATTATAAGCACATAAATGTAGTTTGCCTTTTTTCTGTATAACAATAGCTGCATGTAATGATAAACACAATCAGGAAAAACACATAATACAGTATACATTTCATGTGTACAAACCAAGTCACAAGTTTGGGGCAAGTCACTTCTCAAATGTATTTTTGTTTTATGTTGCACTTGCTGCAAAGAAGGTTCTAATACTATGGAACATGAGAACCCAAGGAGCTCTGCTTTTCTTACCTATAATTTTTTACATTTTAAAACTCAATATTAACAAATATTTAAACAAATATACGGTGAAGCAAAAAAAAAAATAGATGCACCCATAAGTTTAGAGAAGTAAATATGTTTAAGCTGTCATACTGTGTAGTGCTAGATGGAATATCAATGCAATCTTACTTTAATGTTGGTAGCACATTATAAATACTGTCCTTAAAACAGTGTCCCCTGGCAGAGATAAGAAGAGGTTAGCTATTATCTACACAGACAAAAAAGGATAAGTCCAAAGACCAATAAAATGGAATTAACATACCTACTTTTGGCAGTAACAGCATTTTGATGACTACCTTGTAGGTTGCCTGAGACTGTGAAATTATAGGAAGACTACAGAGTCATTAACATTATCCAGAAATATCTCAAATTGCTTGGGAGTTTATGTGATTCAAAGCAAAGTGTTTTGCATGCATTAGTTTAGAGGTGGACATTTATTCAGATGCCAAATTCTAAAACCTAGCTGCTAATTTGCATCATCAAACTAACCCAGCTCTAGATGAGTCTGAACTCCTTAGCATCCAGTATAATCTCTGAGGCGTCAAAGTTCTTGTTCCTGAGCATGTATATAGTCACCTAAATCTGTAATCATCACCTCATACTAAGACCCCAAGAGAATGCATAAATTCCCCAATGTTCGCCACACAGCAACTGCTCAAGCTGATGTGGTCAAAATATGTCACTTTCAGAGACTGAACTGAGGGCTATTTTAATCAAAACTTGAGTTTGGAAAAGCTGATTAAAGCTGCTTTCTTTGGAAGTGAGACAAATTTAAATGCCCGTAGTGGAAAGAGATATGAAGGCAGATCTCCAACTTCCCAAGAGATAGCTTATCCTCTAAGTTACTAGGCTTGCAATCTGAAGTCATTTTCAGCTGTTTCACCTGGCTGCAATAATTAAACACACACTAAACTGATCTCCAGCCAAAGGTTTAAACAGCTCATGCAGGAGTCTGAAGATCTGTATCTCATTCCCAAGGTGCAATTGACACCTCAAACAAAAAGGAGCAGATGGCATCATGAAATCTTTTAGCACACTCCTTACACCCCCATGCCTAGAATATTTTCCAGCTATTTTTCTACTCTATCTGTAGATGATATGAAGTCATTACCTCTTATTCCAAGACAGAAAAATAATTGGTTAAATGCAAAGCCACAGGTCTGAGTGGACAGACAGCAGAGCTGGGAGAAAGACTTTGAAGTCACTTTTAAATTATAGCTTTCCTTATGTCATGCTGGTTTTGTTTTGGAGAGATTTGTTTTTTCAGTTTAAGAAGCCGCTTGTTCAATATCCTGGACTCTGTAAAACACATTTCATTCCTCCATGTGCCTGGAATTTAATTTGGCATTGTTAATTCCAGAAGTTAGGAAGTCCTTTGAAGCTACATACTGAATTTGAGCAATACTGTCCTGCTCCTGATAACACTGTAAAATGCTGCACTCTTTTACCATTACCTTTTTCAGAAAAGTACAATTTGCCTTTTCCAAAACCCACTTAATGTTACACTCAAGCATGCTCAAATCTGCCATAACTCTCTGTGCCTTCTACAGAAGTATTAGCTAGCTTTGCAAAACATGAGATTTCAAGGTGAAAAAAACATATTTAAAGACTTTTTAAGGCCAGAGTTGGCCATTATTATTATTTCATTGAATGCTCCAAAGCTAGAATCTGACTGTAAGAAACTTTTTTATAATTTCAGGTTGTAAGTGTGGACTAACGCAGTAAGTTCTTTGCCAGCACAACTTACCCTGCTTTGTGTGGAGATAAACAAAACAAAACCTCAGGATTTCCTATGAAACAGGAAAAAAAAAAAGAGTACATTTTAAATATGGGCAGACAAGAACACAAGTGAGAAAAATCTCTTAATTCATGACAAGTGTGACTATGACTGAGAAAGTGCTTATGATCAGATGTCACTCTAATTAGAGCATGCTGCTAAGGCAACAGCTGTATATTTCACAAGATCTTAAGACTATTTATTGTTTCACATCAAGGGAAAGTGGAAATCCTAAACCAAACACCTCATGTTTAGCCTGTCTCTCCAATATGTCTTCCAAATAATCTCTCCTTTAAAAGACTTCGCTTACTCTTATCAGAAGGTTTCAAGGAGGTAGGTCTAGAGTTTTTCCCCAAGTAATTCACAGAAAAAGCTCAGCATAACAGAGGTCTGGTGAGAAAAATGCTTTGAGTTCATGATCTTTTACTTTTGCTCTTCATAATTAGCATACACCTACATCTACAGAAGTTACCTGTGTGGGATTTATGCAAATAAGGTTAAAAGGGTGGTTGCTTTTTTTAAAAGTAATGATTGAAAAGTAATATAAATACAATGTGAGATAAGTTAGCTCTCCAAGGATGAGACTTTAGAGGACAAACACAGTAATACTGCCCAGAACAGTCTTCTGCCTGCTTTCACATGGGTATATTGTGAAGCTGTCTGCTGTTTGTCCTCAAGACAAACACAAGAACTCATAGCTCAGGAGGAACAAGAAGTAAAAGTAACTCTAAACTACTTTTGCAATTGCTGAGTCCTTACACTGGAAGGCATCTCCAGTCCCCAGAACAAGTAACACAGCATCTGGGGACCTACTGAAGTCACAACAGCCCTCCTGAACTGAAGCAGTACCTTCTTTGGCCTGTTCTCCGCCCCCATAAAAGTGCCTGTTTTGTAATCTTGACTCAACCTGGATTTCTTGCTTAACTTCTCATTAATCCTGTAGAAGCACCACAACTATACATATCTGCTTGGGGACTGGTTTGTTTTAAAATCACTGACTCTGTGTTTACACGATGACTATCCACCAGTATAGACTGTTTGGTAATATTTTCTGATTAAAAAAATGTATGCTCTTTTATTCTTTCATAAACACCATTAAACATGCAATAGCTGAAAGGCTAAACAGAGGTGAGCAGTGTTCCATATAGATGCTTTTCAGTGGAAGGAAAAGATCTTTCTTTCTGAATAGAATCATAATGATCACCTCAGTACAAATAAGGGAGGAAAAATCCTATGCAATTTTAAAGCTTGGATCAGTTACTTATGGACTGAAGTTTCTAAGAGGCTCAAGGCAAAATAATATAACTCCTTTAAACCTGAAAATAAAAAATTGTGACAACTGCTTGGCTTGCTGCCTCTGGACCACCCTGCAGTTTCAGCTGTAACCTGGAGCAGGTAACGCCCAGATGTAAACTGCTGTTCTTTGATAATAAATATATGCAAGATACACTGCATGGGCTAGAGCACAATGGAAGTGAAGGTGACACTCATTTGCTGCAGAAAATCTGTAAAAGAAATAGTAAAAGCAGGCAACCTGCAAACAGAGCAGACTTTGTACAGAAAGCTCCCTTATGATCAGGATAAAACCCCAGCTGTCAGCTATCTCAGGCTGCAGATAAAGAAATATAGGAGCTGCCATTTGGGAGAGATCAGGATTTCATAAGGAGAAGCAAAAGACATCACAATTGTGCAGAGTAGTAGCTTTAATTGCTCTGCCATGACCCTCACTAACTCAGGGACAGACTGCCTGCAGGCAGAAGTCTGTGGGGACCAGGGAGGAAACGGCTGGAAGTTGTTGCCTGCAAGTACAAGTCTCGCAAGTAATAACACGTGCTGTTGGTCCCCAGTCACGAAAACCAGCTGGGAAGCCCAGGTAAGAATTTTTGTGTTCTTAATATTTCTGCATTTAGGAATACTCTCTTAAAGATATATATATACACACACACATATGGTTTTTTCCCTAAATTAATGGAAGAACCTGAAACACAGGTTAAGCAGGAGGCCAGAGTGTGTCAGAATGGAGCATTCTCTGTAGTACATCTTGCTGCTGCAGAACAGGATTACACAAGCTGTAAGAGCAAGGGGGTGTATTGCAAAGAAAGGAAAAGGAGAAAAGAGCCATCTATGCAAATATTCTGCATACATCAACTTAGTATTCATATAAAACATTTAAAAATGCTAGATTTTTTCTTTCCAAGTAAAATACAAAGACAAATCTGTTTAGGTTAACAGCAGATTGATTTAGTTTTGGCAAAACTTTTCGTAAGTGCATTCGAATGTACACAAAACCAGCATCACATTGTTCTATGTTTGCAATAAATATTTAAGGAGAAATCATATGAGAATTTGCATAGCTGGTTAATTTTCTGCACACCATGCTGTCAAAAACACATGATCTCTTAAAAGTCCCAGATGTCTTCCTTTGAAATGCATTCCTATCAAATAAGAGATGATGATATGCCACCATAACACATGGTAAACAGAGGAAAGAAGACAAAAGGGAAAACAAACCTCCAAAAGGGCAATGGTTGGCTTCACTCAGGCATGAATAAGGCATGCTTTGATGCAATTGCACCTTATCTTTATAATTTATGTTCAAGTAATTCACAGCAATCAATCAGAGTCAAATGAAACCAAAGACAAGAAACCTGCACACGTGCAAATTCAAACTAATAATAAGGGTGGCTCTTTTTATGAGCATCATAATGAACAGTAGCCAAACAATCAAGACTGACTAATGAACTGTTTTGGAGTCTTTGGTGAAAGACTTCTATCATGCACAGTGGAACTAGAACACTATATTGTAATGCTAATTAGGAAAATAACAGTTGGTAGGCAAAGAAGTTCTCTGATACATTTCAATATTACAAAGGAGGGAACAGATCCCTGTAGCTTCCTTTAGGCACAGCATAATTCTAAAAAAAAAAAAAAATAATAAAAAATTAACAAACAAATAAAAAGGGGACCACTTCTGTAAGTCTGATTAACTAAATGAACTGCTGTTTGCTTTGGTCAAGATCATGAACAAGGAGACTAAATTGTTGCAGGCTTTTTAATTTTTTAAATATATTCATATTCGAGTTATTAGCTCTGTATAAACTAAAAATCTAAATCAGTACAGTTTTGAAGTCGCCTCCCTCTCTCCTCTCTTCCATGCCTTGTCTTATGGTTTTCCTTCTAAATGCACACAACTTTAAAAGTCTTATCAACTCTGATGGCATGATGTGCCATTACTTATTTTTTTAAATAACTAAGTACTATTAGGGAAAAATAACAAAACCAAGTGGAACATCATTTACCCTAGGGTTACAGATCTACCAAAACCTGGTGCTAGAAAATTTATTCTTGTTTCTGTGGCTCAGTTATGTTAGCATCAGATTCAGAGAAGGTAAAACACATCAAGTATAGTAAGTCAACTTTTCAAAAATTGTTATTTTCACACTTTTTTTAAATTTCTAGAACAAAAGTGCTTTGTAATTATGCACCATATAAAAGTTATTGTAAGCCCATGAAAGAAACACAAACAGGTTATTATGTTCATGATGGGATGTAAAGAAAAAGGGAAACAACTGAAGTCCAACAAATAAAGTTAGCTCAAACTCCTGGGGCTTACTCAAGTAAGAGCTGTTGCTCTCCTCAGAGCAACTCCAGCAACATCCATTACATGATCAGTTTTCCTGCAACATTGATGTTGCTACACAAGAGTACACAGAATATCTGCATATGTCATGTTTCGCTAATATTCGATGGATACAAATTTTGGAAATTTATTGGAGGTAGAGAATGAAATACAATATGTAAAACTCATTTTGGGTGTATTTTATACTTAATGTGCTTTTGGGGAAATTAAGCCACCTATAGTCATGAGGCACTTTCACTCTAAATTGACAAACCATTTTGAACCTGTTAAACACATGAAAAAGAAAAAGAAATTTGCACGCAGTCAAGATCCATGCAGTCTGAAGCTAGAACACTGTTTTGTGATATGGAAATCTAGGACTTTTTGTGAACCTGTAGATTACTTTTAACTCTTCACTAATTGCAAAACTGCAAAGAGGTCATCAAAACCAGTAAAACTATTTTTCTGCTCTCATTTTCATGGTGAGTACAAGAATTACCCTTGGAAATTTCAAGGAGCAACGCATGGTAAACTGCAACCAACTGTAAATCTCACCCACATGAAGAATATGGTCTTTTTTCAAGACCATATTTGTCTGATTGACCATGGAAGCAAAAAAGCATAAAGAGAGGAGGATAATCCCCCTGCCAATAGTAAGTTCACATTTTACAGTATGCTTTTTAAAGATACTAAAGCACCTTAAAGAAATTCTCACTGTTTGTTTCCTCATTCTTTTATTAATGCTAGCAAGTCCGTATTTTCTCTCATCTTTTTCAAAACTGCTGTCTCCCTCTCCCAAAAGAAATCAGAAGAAAGTTCAGCCTGAGGCATTTATCCATCTGGAAAACTTTATGTCAAATGGCTAACATTCATAAAGATGTTACATATCTCTTTACACAGACACGTAAAGAGAAAAGAAGTTGTCTGTATATAAGCATAAAAGCTTTCATCTCTTTATGTAACTATCAGGCACAAATAAAAAGGTCTCATACAGGACTATCTTGTCTAGGAGATAGATTGTATTTTTGCTTGAATGGGCACAATTTACAGAACTGCAATAATTTCTACATCGTAAGTTTTTTTCTATGACCTGCTTACTCTCACTTTTCACAGTCACAAAATAGCCACTGAATGAAGGAAAAGTAAACAGTCTTTGTATAAAATTTTGCAAACCTACAAGCTAAATGTAAAGGTGGGGCAAGGGGGAGGATTTAGGAGTGAAAGAAAAGGAATAATCTCAAAACAAACAGCATAAGCCACTTGAGGTTGATCCTCAGACCCAATTAGGCTAATAGAGTTACAGTGATCTGCTCCACTTGCAGAGCCGGTTCATATCTGTGTGTTCAAAGATGCAGGAGAAAAGCACTGGACCTTGTTCTTAGCTGAGCCTTGGTTCTAATTGTACCTTATCCCTAGTTAAATATAAGGTGAAGAACACTGTCACCGTCCTGTCACTAAAATGCTTCTGGATACTTCTCCAAGTAGAGCAAAGAACTACCCTGATCTGGTTTCTTAGTCTTAGCAGTGGCCATTTTATAATCTTCTAATCCCATCATAGTATTCGCATATACTCGCTTCTCAATTTTGTCTCCCAGCTCTAGCTGCAGATCCAAGCCTGCACACATACAATCATCTTCAATAGCTTCTCAGCACTTGATTCTTTTCATGAGTCAGAGATCATTGTTCTGGCTGGTATCCAACCTGCAGTTTGAACAATATGGATCTACAGCATATTGTAAGCATAGAAAAAGCATCCTGGGGTTGCCATCATGGCACATGCAGCTATCAAACAGGACTAGAAATATACGTATGTTGTCAGTATTTCCACTACTTTGGTTTCTAGACTAGTACAAGTCATACCACAGTGATTAAAAGTGCTAGTGGCTAGTCTGCACCAATACTCCTACAAATGTTATGAACAGAGCTATGTTAGTGAGGGAAATAGGAAGAGTGAAAGAAAGCAAGCTTGGGATAAAAAGCACACCTGGTACCCCTACAATAAATTTTCACTACAAGTTAATTATGGTTTTAACAAGTTTTCTAACTTCTCTGCCAGCCAGCAAAACTCTCAAATCCAAGCCCTAGTTTCCTGGCCTTTGACCAGCAGGTAAGTCAGAAAAGTTTGACCTCAGTTTAGTTCAGTACAGGTTAATGACTCATCTCTGAACATGTAAGCATGAGACTTGACAGCCCTTTAGTGCGTTTACTCAGGCTTCCCTACAACTCAGCTACATTCCCATGTTTCCTCTTTTTACCCTTCTTTATTAGAAATGTGGTACATTGCCTTGATTTTTACATCCTGGGCTATCCACCATATTTCTACATACACATACACAGCATTTCAACAGAAAGGGTTGACCTAACAAGTCCTCCTGACATGATGCCAGGAAAAACAACAAAACAAACCAAAACAAAAAAAAAAACCACCCCAAACCCCACAAAACAAGCAAACAAACCAAAAAAAATAACCAACAACCAAACAAAAAAACCTAAAAAAAAAAAAAAAAGAAATCATGAAGATTCTGGAATATCTGGTAAAGGGAATATCAATAGGACTCTTTACGTTGGAGAGGCACTGGGATGCAGCAGTTCCACCCCCAAAATTTTAAGCAAAGACCCCTTTGAGCCCAAAGAGGTTCAAAACCAAAGTTTTTGAGAGTATATGTGAAAAAGCTAGGACTTAGATTCAACAGAGTATGACATGAATTTACTAAGAGGAGTTTGACCCTTTCCTTTTCTCAGTGACTACATTTAGGCGAGAAAAGAGGGGCAGTCAAGAAATGACAGGAACAAGTGAAGACAAAGATGTGGGGCTGGTGTCCACACCCACTCTGCAGACAGATTCATGGCTCAGTTTTTGAAGAATTCAGTGACAGGGAGAAGAATCAGAAGGCATTAGTTACTGCACCAAGGGAAGAAACAAGGAAGCACTTTAGGACTTAAATTTAAAGCAAATCCTTCTTCTGTTATAGTATCATTTTGATGTTGAAATTAAAGCCTGAAGAATTATGGTTTTCCACTCTTGCCTCCAAGTCATTCAGAAGAGAATTGAAGCTGAGAAAAAAAGCATAGGAACAGCAGATGATTTTGTTTGGCAGCACTGTGTGCAACTACCACAAGCAGAGCATTGTACAAATGTACAATGTACAATGTACAAATGTACAAATGTACAAAACCAGGTATACGTGTTTATATATACTTTCCCTATGCGCACTTGCTGACATCAACATCAACAGCAACACAAGAATTTTAAGGAAAAGACAATGTATTAAGGCTGCTATCATTTATGCCACTAATCAAATCAGGAATTTTTGAAATCTTGGTATTGGACGTCTGAAAAAGCACTGAATGTTTACTGGATACAACAGAAGAACTCAACTGTAGTTCTTTTATGCTTTTGTTACTCACAAGACTTCTTAGGTCTTAATCTTCATATGGATCGTCATAAAATACAGAACATTTCAAAAGAAATGCCTGAAAAGCATCTTTCCTCTTCTAGCCTGGACCTTGCAGAATGCGACACTTTGGTCATATTCTAATGCAACTGATGCCTCAGTTATTGCTAAAATCATTTACAGCTACCGCAAGGTCCCTGCCCTGCTGCCAGATTAGCCGCTCCTAATTTCTGTTTATCACTGATCCTATTCTGTGGTTAAACTGGTTACAGAAGTTTCCAAGCAAAGATTCTAAGCCTATACCTCAACAAAGAGCTAGCATTTCCTCTTTGCTGGAACTCTGGAATATCAAGGGAAAAAATTCTCCTCCACCTCCAGACAGAATAATTAAGTACTGTTACACTGCTGTTCACAAAACTCTGCTCCAGTCCAAACAAGACATGTCCACAGGAGTAAGCGTGTGTCAGCAAAAGGAACAAGAATCCTTTAAGTAAAGAGAAATGGCTAGAGGCAAGCTGCTGCTGGAGCTACAAAGAGACCTGCCAACAAGTCTAACCAGCTTCTACGAGTAACACAACAGCCAGGGCTGGTCTGCAGCTGAGCGGGTGCTGCAGGAGGTTATAGCAAAATACATTGCTCATTATCTCAATGAAAGGCAGTGCTGATAACAGCTGAGGAAACAGCAAGCCAGGGAAATGCTGAAGCAGCTGCTTGGCAGCAAACAGGCAGCAACAGAAAGTAACCATCATGAAGAAATACACGTGCACCAGAGTTCTATTGTATTGTCCTTCCCCAATTCACTTTCTACCTTAATTAGAATTACTTTTTAAGGTCCTAAGATAAATCCACCTTCCACGTGGCTGCTTTTGAGGTAATAAGGATTAAATCAGTCTTTTATTCCTTCAGCTCCCCAGTGGGAGCAAACATATGGCTTTTGAGAGGGTTTGACACATTTCCCATCTGCCAGTGACCAGACTGGAGGTGGTGAAGTGAAGCATTGTCACCCTTCTATCAGAAGATAGAAAGAGACCTCCTTGAATTAGGATGAACCAAGTCATCAAGCAAAGATTTTTAAATAGAGGAAAGCTTGTAATATACCAGAACTCATTACGTAACATGATGCGTATACATACGTACTTTTTCATGCATACATTAGGATTTCATATAAATCTTCTATCAGTTATACTATGATAATGCAAATTCTTTCATAGTGAATATTCACCTAAAGTTATTAGTCAGTTTTCCAGGCTCCCTTTCATCATTACTTTAGTTGCTTGTAGATGCTAGGTGAGGCTATATGCAAGGTGGACACTTAATCATCCCTACTACAGAGCAGGATGCAGTGAGGGGCTTCTCAAGCTTATGAATTTGGTTATTCAAAAAGTAGCCATATTCCATTAGTAGTAAGTCCAGTTGACTGATAAATTTATTGCCTCCAGTAGAGTACTCCACTACTGTGGCCTGAGCTCTCTGTATCAATGTTCTGTATGGTGCAAAGCTATCAAACTCATGGACTTAAGTTAGGATGACAGTGAATCTCACAGAGGCAATAGAGAGCAGCAGACACCAAAAGTGTAACCGTTTTCTAGTACTTAACTTTTCATTTGGGTCAGGTCAGAAATGCCACAAGTATGTGCTCCCACGGTACTTGAGAATTTCCAAATGCAGAAAGAAGTAAACAGAGAGCTAAGTAGGTGAAAACTTCCCAAAAATTCACATTGCAAACTGTTTTGAGGCCCAAAGAAGTATTTGGGCTAATTCACATATTAGCCACAGGAATGCCTCTTTTCCCTTTTGAGAAGACTGAGTAGCTAGTATCTTTAGCTATACCATAAAAACTGCAGACCTTGAAGCTAGCTGGTTTTAGCTACACTTCAGTTTCTCACATAGCTTTTAATTCTGTTATTACATATAATACATTTTTCTTTAGGAAGCTGTCAGTGAAAGAGACTGGAATGGGTACCAACGTTACTACTACCTCTATTTTTACAATTACTACATCATTTATTTTTATGTCTGAAAGCGTTTGGGTTCTTTTTCTGAAAACCTTATACTCCTTCTACTCCAGAACCACAAACGATTCTGAATTAATGTGACTAAGGAGATATTTTTTTTTTTCCAAAAGATTAGAAAACACTAATGTGTGAAATGAGTTGTAAACGCTCAGACAATATTACACAGGTCTTGCTACTTTTAGGTTGTTAATAACTCATCATCCATTAACCTCTGACGTACCAAAATTTTTTAGTCTTTTTGGCTCTGATTGGACATTTCTGTCATGGCGGTCAGAAAATACCACTTGAATTGTAAATTCTTCTCCCTCGTTCTTGAAAACCTATTTGCAAATTTTGAAGTCAGCGAACTGGGGAATAAGGCATAAAACAACTCCAAAATGTTATTTAGCTGTTTATGTACATTTCTCACAATAAAGCAAATAAAGTTTTAGAACCATTCAAAATTTCTTTTAGAATCAGTTTCTAAAAACTTCTAAAATTTTGAAACAAGGAAAAGCTCTAAAACGAATCATTCATTATTTTTATTCTACTATTAATTTGACCAATTTTTATGATCCTTTACAGTGCCATTATTCTGACTGATTTCATCTATATATATATGTAAAGTAAATAACTTTTTAAAGTCTGAAGAATAAACTCATCAAGGTAAAAAATCCAACAGAAATATTTGTTTCCATTAATTTCATGGAAAACAAAGACAGACATTAATCCCTTCCCTGTCTTACTTCCAAAAGGAAAAAATTAAATTCTATAAAATGCACTAAGATAATGTAGTTATGGTACGTATCTCTTAATGAACAAGCTGCAATAATCTCATCACAGAAAAAATCTTAGAAGATGAGAACCAAACTGGCTTTTTTACTATTGCTCCAAGCAATTTTTTTTACTTTGGGAGGTGTAAGAAACTTTAAATTCTGGCCCACATAAATGCATTGAGACAAATTTCCTGAGTCTCACACCAGCCTGTATATTTCTCCCAGTGACCTGTGGTACTTTACTTAGGTCCTCCTAGATACTTTTAAAATCATGAACAGTCTTCAAACTGTTGAATAAATCCATTATTTCCCAGAGAAAATCACTTGCCTATTAAACTTGTCCACAAATTATGCTGGAAAATGTGTGCATAATCTATATGCTCCAGACATAAATGAAACATAAGAAATTGTGGCTCTCATTTTGTTTCACACACAGCAAAGGTGATGTATGCCAGAATTTTAATGTAAATCCTCAGCTGCTGCTTTAAAGATGTAGTTTTACAATACATAGATTTATTAAGCAGATCATAATTCAGTACTGATTTAATAGTCCAGGGAAACAAATTCTTAATAAAGGATGCAGAGTCAGCTGATTAAATTGAGCTCCATGCCAGAAATATATAACTATTATTTTCAGAATGTAACACAACTATTTGTATTAATAATTTGTTGTTTTGCAGGTGCAAGTAACCTATTCTTTACATTAAATATTTCAGATATTGCCAAGTCAGTAAAAAATACTCCAACCACGCACACAGACACTGTTCCTCCTTTTAAAATCACATCACATACCTTTAAAAAACTTTTTTTCTGTGTGGACTAATCCTAAAGTAAATACATGACAGATCTACTGTTTCATGATACAGACAGATACAATGATAACTACTTTTAAGTAAAAACATAAAGGCTTTACAGAAACACAGATTTTAATTGTATTCTTATATGTTTATATAAATTTTGTTTTAATCATCTGTGACAAAGCATTGACATATAGACAAAATTAATGGTGGAGAAAGCAGATGCAGTAGAGGCTTCATTAGTTAATTGACTGAGCACCTCCATAACATTTAGTGGAATATCCATCATTGTCAAATGATTCAGGTAGTATTTCTGATGCAAAACACTTATTAAAACAGCAAAGAGGACATCTAGAAATGAATTAAGAACAGAGCACTAGGCACCAAACACAACCAAACTTCCAATAATACTGCTTGAGCTTTTGAACCAAATAATTTTAACCAGTTCACGCCTGCCTGTATATTATATTCAAATATAAAATAAATCTGGGTAATGCTGGTTTTGGCTGGGATAGTTAATTTCCTTCAAAGTAGCAAGTATGAGGCTATGTTTTGGATTTGTGCTGGCAACAGCATCCTGGGGTGCATCAAATACAGCCTGTCAAGAGAAGTGAGTATCCCACTCTATTTAGCATTGATGTATTGTGTGCAGCCTGGGACCCACAGCTTAAAAAGGATGCTTAGGTACTTGAATGCGTCCAGAGGAAAGTAAGAAAAACCTCACAAAAAGGCTAGAAGGCATGCCCTATAAGGAGTGACTAAGGACTTAGGGTTTGTCTAGTTTGAAGGAAAGGAGGCCAAGGGGCGACTTCCTTGCTCTCTACAGCTTTCTGAGAAGGGGAGGTGGAGAGGGAGGCACTGATCTCTTTCCCCCTGGGACAGGACACGTGAGACTGGTTCAAAGCTGCGCATAAGAGGTTTATACTGGATGTCAGGAAGCATTTCTTTACCAAGGGGCTGGTCAAACACTGGAACAAGCTTCCTAGAAAGGTATTTGATGCCCCAAGCCTGTCAATGCTTAAGAAGTGTTTAGACAACTTTTGGTCAGCCACTGAAGTGATCAGGCAGTTGGAGTAGATGATCACTGTTGGTCCCTTACAACTAAAATACTCAGTTCTATTCCATGTTAAATATCAACATGAAGAAAGGCTGGTAAATTATGTTTTATTATTTGTGATAATTCAGAGAATAGAAAGTTAACTTTTTTGGATGTCTGGAAGTTGATAATGTCTTCCTTTTAGATTAGAACTGTTCATATCTTAAAGACTACACCTAGTATTTCAGAAAGTTCATTCCTTATTTAGCAGCTCTCTCCCTCACACCATTTCCTTCTTTTCACCCAGAAAATAGGTTTGAATATGGTTCTCTGCTAACCTCTATAACACAGAGAGAAACAATGTCTTTCTGGGTGGCAATGATACACAATTTAAGTTATTCCTAATTAAAGATGGCTCCATCAATTTATTTTGTCAATGACTGGTTGGCTTCAGATGCTCCCCAAAGTCACTGAGAACTGTGGTGGAACTATTATTACCTTTTTTGACATATAACTAGGTATTAAGCACTTACTCATTAATTGCAAGCTTATTGCCAAGAGGATAAGTATATAGGCCTAAAAAGCTTTGTAACGGGATATGCAGCATTTCACTGTTAAGCCATTCATCCACATCTGGTCTAGCTTAGCAGTGACCCAAAATCATTACCGTATGAAGGCTCCTTCCAAATTTGTGCAAAATGAACCTATTTAGTTCAGTTTTTAAACTGAGGAAATATCCACATCACAAAAGGCCCATTAAAACATCCTGCAGAGTCTCAAAGGATTTAAAAAATGAGCTTGCTTAGCCAAAGTTAAATTTATTATTATGTCCCTAAATTGCTGCTTATTCATTTTCTGCATGCTGTAACCATACTAGATGATGCCATTAGACATATTTTGTTGCATATTGCACTTTAAACTTCTTAGACATATTCCCAACACAGCTAGAAATAGTGCAACATACCCATTAGATGGCCACAGAGGACTTTGCAACATTGATGTGATTTTGACAGGAGCTGAATAGAAGGGGCCTTTGGAGTCTTTAAGCAGCAGTTAACTTCTGGCCTGCTTGTAACAGCTGTTACCTCATTCTCCCTCAGCTTGTTACAGCCCACAGCAAACCCATTCAGCCATTAGCAACCTAATTTCTCCCCTCTTTTGCTTGAGGTAGCTTCTACCAAACTCTGTCTTCCTGCTTTGTGTTCCTTCTCCACCCCTTTCTCCAGACTTTACCACACCAGCTGCGCTACACCCAACTGCCTCTCTGTATCAGCCTCTGTGGCAGGGTACCATGGTACCACGGGCACGCTCTGCTCTTGCTCTCAAGTCCCTTCTGCGTCTATCCAAACATCCTAAAGGGATACTATTAACTCCCGAACACTACTCATGTATTTCTAGCAACAGGAATCACTTCTTTAAAAAAATCTGACCTGTTAATAAGTGATAGAGAGAATACCTAAAATGTTATAGGTCATGAAGGACCTCATGTCACAGATCTTTACTGTCCTCTCACACACCTGCCACATTCCTGGTACATTCCTTTGCTCTCAGACTCACACAGTAGCAGTGCGTGTTTTGGGATAGGGAGGAGATACTCGGGACTTATGTGCATCTGTGCATGACTTCACATACTAAATCTCTCTGTTTGACAATATTAACAATAACCATGCAAATATAAGACTAACAGCAAAACAGATCACAGTACTGTGTTCACCTTACTTGTTTTTAGGATCTACAAAAATAACTGGCATCTACTGTACCTACTGTTCGTTTCTCCAAAACTGGGTTATTATATCAGCAGATAGAGTTGTGGTTCTTCACCCTAATGTTTGTACTGCCATGTACTTTGTCACTATTACCTCTGCTTTGTCATTAAATAGGACTTCATTCCCTGGGGCTATCATTAATAATTCCTGTAAATTCAGGTTTTAAGTCTGCCATCATGCTTTAGTTCAAAAAAATCACTATGTGAAACTTTGTTTCCTCTACAACAAGAATTTTTATTCTAAAATTCAGTATTAGGAATTTTTCATATTTCAAAAAAGAGCAAAACAAAACAAAACAAACTCCAAGACAATATCAAGCAGCCCAGTCCTCTCCATGTACAGATCAATTAATTTTTTAATCTTACTTTCAGGCCATGGATCTATTACTTGGCTTTTTGAAAATAAAGCCACACATCTTTAAAGCTTTTGATGTATTCCTGAAATTTTTGTCTTCTTTACTCTTTTAAAACTAAAAATGCAGCCAGGATAAAGCACTTCAAATTTAGTAACATTTTTTACCACTTCTCAGGTAGACAAAAATAGTCATGCTAGCTTCTTGAAAAATTAATTTAAAACCCACCTGCATAATATTACTGGTGCTCAGATCTTAAACCAGCTTTTCAGCACACAAAAAAATACATTCGCACTCCACAATACCATAACAGCAGCCTGAACTGCACAGACAATATCAAAACATTTTCATTATTTGGCAGGAAACTGAGAAACAATATTATTCCCAAATCTTTACAGTCACACAGCTCTTTTTCAAACTTTCAAATCTCAAATGATACACATTTCAAATGGCTTTATTGCTTCCAAGAATCTTGCTTGGCTTCATTCACTTCAGCACATGACACTTTCCTTGGGGAAATCACAGAACCAAAGAGGAAAAAACAAAAACAAACAAACAAAAAAACAAAACAAAAACAAAAACAAAAAAAAAAACCCAACATGGGAAGATTCTGAGCCTGAAGCTTATTAATGACCCCAGTAAGCCTTGCATAAGACCCACAGATTTATGCTTCCATTAGAAGTGAAACATGAGAAGTCAGCAGGAGCAGAGTTAGACCTGAATCAAGAACTAAATACCTCCAGAGGCAAGTTTCATTGTCATGCCTCTAATAGGTGCAGCAGAGAAATGAGTGTGAAAAGAGTGCAATGGTAACTTCAATACTAACCTTGTGCTGACATTTCTGGGCAGCTCCAAGACATAATTTATAAGCATGCAATATCATCATAACCCCACTCACTGCTGCTGTGCAGCAGACCCTGCTCCTCCCAGCCTCTGCACTGCTCTCGGGGGAACTCTGATAGTCTTCCTTGTCACTGCAGCAGGAATTATCCCACTGCAAAACCTGGCAGCCATTAAAGTGCCATTATGCATTTTTATCCCCCTACACTCTTATTTAGAACCAAAAACTCACAGAAGCTTTATTTGTGTGGGTTTTTTGTTCAAGCTTTCCCTGCTGTACTTCACTATGCTCTAGATTTCTTTCTTGGAGTCAAAGTTAATGTCCCTCGCACATACACTTGGTGAGTTAGTCCAGCGAATAGATATCAGTCCCTGTCCCCATTCCTATACACCTACTCCTCTAATAAAAAAAAAAAAACCAAACATTTTTGCCTCCCCTTAACAAAGTATGTTATTTGTATTGCATTAGCATCCAGAAAGTGTAATACTGTATGACTGATAACTATGAGGAAACATTGTTGGATGTTTTTATACCCTCAGTGCCACAGAGCTGCCACTAAATTAGTAAGTTAGTGGATTTTAGCAGCAAATGGCTGGAATGGCTGATAATCTGACCTACACCTACACCTTTACCAAGGGGTCACAGAACAGAATTTTGTTTGTTGTTGAAGTAATGCCTGTTTCATCTTATTTGAATCTAACTTTGATTCTGCGATGCCTTGGAAAATGTCTTAGAGGAGATTGTTAAAATGCTGCACAGAAACTGTAGCAAATGACATCTGACAGTATAACCAACTCTAAAGTTTTCTGATTGCAAACAATGCAACTATTCATGGAGGTTTAGTTCGCAAAACAATAATCATGTTGCAGTAGTGCATTCCTAAGTACTTCAGTTCTCTGCATGAAGACCTTGTAGGATTACTTGAAAAAATTTTCAGAGGGAAATTTGAACCATTTCTAATACACACATTATACATTCCATTTAATTATTCATTCTCTAGTCTTTGTTGAACACAGGCAACTGCATCTCCATTTTAGCAAATAACATGAGTTTATATTTAAAATTATATGTAATTAAAACTGAAAAGCTTCCTTGCAGTTTGTCTGATCACAGAACTACATAGATCAACAGAACAGACTTATTTGGCCTTCCAATTGTGATTACATTTCTATGTGCAGTTTAAGCTATAAATGTAAAACTGTCTGTTTCTGGTCTTAAAAAAATTTAACTTTTGCTTATGGCATAGCTAGCAGTTATGCACCATCAATAAGATGAAGAGGGTGTAAACAGGGTCTTATGGCACAGATCATGTTTTCCTTACTTCCAGTAAAACATTCTGAAAGGCTGTAATAAACCACTGTGCATCCTGGCCCAGCAGACAACCACTTCAATACATCCAGTGCTTTCTCTCGTAACAGGATTAAATCTACCAAAATTATGCTTTTTTTTTTTCCTTTCCTCTCCCTTCAGGGATAAATGAAACACTGGACTTCCTTCCAGTAGGCTGTCAAGATATGTTATTTCACTGCTCAAGGTTCTTCAAGTACCCAACACTAATCAGCCCAAGACAGGCTAATTATAGTCCCAGAGGTTTTCTCCAGTCTAGGAAAATACTGCTTAACAAAAAAAATAATAATTCTGAGCCCTGCCAAAATGGTGTTTTTCCTGGCTCCAAATGCTATCAAATTTCACTTTCCGAACATATAATTTGCAGGTCAGATGTAGATGACAGTAATGCCATTTCGTAGGCTGAAGGTTTCTTGAGGTTGTCTACAAACTTTACCTTCCCTGTGGTTCTCCCATGCCAATGAAAGCACAAGACAAATCAAAGAATGTTTCTCAGAAACTTACTTTATCTTCACACATTTGATTAGATCATTGCTGTGTGAATTTACTAAGGATTAGTTAAAACCATGAAGTACTAGTCAGTGTGTAAGAATAACACACCACCACCACCACCCCTCTGCCAATACTCCGTCAACAAGTAACACCCAGTGAGAGCACAGAGAAACACACAATTCCATTTATAAACAAGAAAGCTCATGAAAATATACTGTTGAAATTCTAATATGTCAAACACTAACTTTAAGTTCTGAGTTTTTCTGTATATAGTATTTACATATTATATACATGCCTAGATTATGAAAAAAATAAGAATGAATGTGGGAATCAAAGCTACATGCCAGCATACAGGTCTAAAGATTACTAAACTGAAGTGGACTGGGAATCAGAAAACAATGCAGGTTGATTGTGGTGACTACTTTTGCTCTTGATCGCTTGTAAGGTGCCTTTCTTGCCATGCACCTCTTCCCTAAGCTGTTGGCACATGAATTGGAAACACATATCCTTAGCTCACTTGACATTTACAGCTATTCTGGTTTCTATAAACAACTAACTATCTATTAGACTGGAAAGAGTGCCATCTCCACAACCCAGGAGTGTGTCTAATTCAGAACAGATGTTAGTCCTGCGTACTCATTTTAATGCATATCCATCAGCCATTAGCTGTTTTGGGTTGTTTGCTTTCTGAATAAAACCTAGTGATAAACATTTCATGAGGATCAACAATAGCTATTTTAATGAATCTGCAATGACTGAGAAAACAGCATTTTGTAGAATAATTCTTACCAAGCTCTTATTGTGGAAAGGAGCCCTTGAAGATCATGCAAAAGCATGATAAGTCCCCTTCTTTCCCTAAAATGAATATTTTCTTTTACAGCAGAATGGCATGCACAGATTGCCTCAAGCTTTACAGACCAGGTGTTGCTGTCCCTCTGCTTATCACTTAAACTCATCCAGTAGGAACATTTGTCAGGTCTTTTCAAACTCAGTTGTGGAATTAAGCTTTTATTTACATTAAAAGCTCAACAGTTTGGCATACACTACTTAAAATGTAATTTTTATGTTGCAAAATCCACTATTTTTTCCTACATTTGATAAGTCTTCTACTGTGGAATCCTTTATGCCAGGGCAAAAGTTGCAAAAGGTAGCTCCCTTCCTTTAGATTTTTGCATTTTATTTTATTTTCAGCACCCACATCTGTCTCTAATCCAGCAATGTTGCCTTGCACCGTTCTGTCTGGGACAAAGAAAAGGGGTCACCCAGGTGGGACCATCAAACAAAACTGAAGAGCCAATCCCATTCAAAATGACATAATGAAGCTGAGCAAAAGGAATAATTAAGAAGTTTTCTGCACAGTTCACAGAAATCCAAAATCAAATCTTTCAATGTAAAGGTTTACTTTAAAAAGCTATTGCGTTACAAACAGGTGACAAGCACTTGATCAAGTTAAAATTGCTTTCATCTGAAAGAGCAGTCATCAGTGCTGCTGATACACTCTTCCTGCATCATGCACAGGGTATATTTGGACTCCACCTTCTCCAGATACAAGTAAACCAAAAATCCCCTAATTATATTCTAAAATATCTGTGCATAAGTCATCAAAAACTAAATAAGGCATTATTGTTAATAACCTATTAAAACACTAGGATGAAGGTTTGAGAAAGAACAACATTAGCTGACATGTGAAAGATGTATAAAATATGCCCTGCATATTTTAATAGCTGACCCTTAAAATGGCAACTCACAAATCTGCTGTGTCACTGCCTTAGCAACGCAGACTAGATGTGCTGAAATCTGACAGAAAGCAGCCTTTTTTAGCTGAGGCTGTGGGTTTTGGGTGGGTTTTTTTGTGGCAATCGATCAGATTTATTATTCTAACAAAATATGGTATGTTATAGGAGACTAGCAGTGCAGCTTGAAGTACGGGAAGAATACACACTTGTTAGTACAGAAGTGCCTTGGCCCAGGAATTAGCCTCTTCAGCAGGAAAAGCTGCTTCTAAACATGATCCAGCACACTTGAAAACTGTAAGCAGCCTGAAGTAGCTACATGCAACATCTTTGAAAGATGTTTTTACTTGAAAACATTTTCAATAGACCCTAGTTATTCTTTCAATGGCACTCAGCTCTGAAATGTAGTTTTTCATTACAAAAACAGAGTGTTGAGAAAAGTCTTTTGCTGGATTTGTCATCTTTAGCTAGTATTTTATTTGAGTTTCTTTGAGGCTTGTCTTGCAGTATCAGCTTGAAAACAATCTTACACAGCCCTCAAACTTGGCAATACCTGGCTCCTTTCTTTTGGGCTTGTAGGAGTTCTAACAGCCTCTATCAAATAAATGCCAGTCAAAAATCTTATGTTTATTGAAAAAGCAAAAATGCAAGTCAGTACAATTTTTTTTTCTCTGTGGACCCAGTTACAAGCATCTAAGGTTATACACTGTAGTGCAAACCAAGCATTTATGCTTACCCATTTCCTACCTAATGAGCCCAATACTTCAGTGGGCAGGTACGCTAGGGGGAGTTGCTGTTGTTTTGGTTTTGGGTTTGTTTTTTTTTTTTTTTATGTATTTTGCAAAAATATTTTTCTATCAGTTCCCTTGGCAGTGCATATTCTGTCATAGGAACCCATCAAACAAAGGGCGAGCACGTATCTCACCAGTGAAAGAAACACAATTTTAAAACTTTTAAAACAAAAATGCTAGCTTAAAAAGAAAATAAATAAATAAATAAAAAAACCCACCACCAAAGAACCAAAACAACTAAGAAGCACATGGAATCTTTTCTTTTCTGTTGCCAGCAAAGCATAAAAATGTCTAACTTCCAGCAGCTACAGTATGGGTTTTTATTATTTGTTTCATTTTAAATAGTACAGTCAGGGCTTGTCTAAAAAAACATTAGCAAGCAGATCCTCCTCTTTTGAAAGACTAGAACATTCCCAAGCTCATGTTAAGTTGCAGCCCACTTTAGCATAGGCAACAATCATTTGTGCCTCAAATCCCTTGAAATTTCATGGGTCTCCACTATGAGCTCAGCTTTACCCAATACAGCCACCACCAAAACCTAACCAGACTCAGAGAACACACACAGAAACACAAACAGGAAAATACAAAGACAGATAAAAGATTGTACTTCTTTTCAAAGTACTACACAAGCAATAAGCAAAATAGCTTCTTGGGTCCTCCTCCCAGGTCTACCAGAGGTTTTCAAGAAAAAAAATGTGTTGCTTATCCCTTATTAGTGGTATTAGGGACAAAAATAGTTTCTCACCTCCATTTAATCTGCAAATTAATGCAATCTGGTCAGGAAAGACTTCACTGTTTCTCGGGTATTTTTGTCATTGTAAAGGTCCTATACAAACTTCATTGCAGATATCTGAATTGTTTCATTTTAAAATACATTAATAACCCTGAAGGCCCATAAATTTTCTTTATACAACTCTTTATAAACCACTTTTTAGAAACTGTTCAGAGGAAACGCAACTTTTTTTTCCAAAGGATTTAAATAAGGAAAGAATGACAATTTGGTAAAAGACAGCAACTAGAGCCGTAACATTCAGTACCAAAAAGCTGAAAGGAGCAAGTAAGACTCTTGGAAAGTCAACTCATGATAGAATATGAGCTGAAAACATGAAATACAAGCCTAACAGTGTGCAAGGAGTTATGGAGGTTAGGCGGGATGCATTTCAAGACTGACACATGGACTCATCTACAAGCTTTTAGTCCAGAGAATAAATGCTGCAAAAATGACACAGCAAAAGAAAAACAAAACAAAACAAAAAATAACCACAAAAAGGCACCCAAACAAAACCCAAAACTCCCCCGCACAACTTGTTTTACATTCAGCTGCATGCCTCCTTTACTTCATCCACACAAGCTGGTAAAAAAAAAATATAGTATTATTCTTTGACAGTTTATGAAGCAACTTCACATCTGTGCCCTAATCCTGAAACTATGACAACATCAAGCTTACAAGACTATCAGTAGAGGGCAACTCTTGAAAATAAAAATATCATATGCAAAAAGTAATAGATATACAATTAGACTGGAAGCAGAAATAATTACTGCAGTTAGGTGCTTCCTTACCTAAAAACTAGGACTTCTCTTAGTAGAGCCTAATGCTAACACAGGCTATCTTTTTAAGTGTGCCATCTCCCAGAAGACACTAGAACACAGGGGACGGGAAATCTGTTTCATAGAGCTATTTCCTCATAGAAATCACTATCACTTGAAGGATCTCTGTGGCAAAGACAGCGCACACATTTTGGCTATATGCTTAGTGTATTTGGAGTCTATGAGAAAGTAATTGGACTTGGTGTAGCAGTAGTTAGGGTCAGACCTTTCTGTACCTGCACTCTGGCTCACAGAGGCCTGACTGGCGACAGAGGGGCCTGTGGTTCCCCTTGAACAGTGCCTTTTTACTGTTGCATCCTACAAAACAATTGGTCCTCTGGAGAGCTAACTACTAGCCCTGGGTGCTGTTAACAGTTTCAGAAGCAACTTAGTTGACAAAGGTAAGCAAGCGTCATTACAATTCACAGTGGTCATCCTCCACCCTCAAGGCCAATACTCTCCACAGAACACAACGATTATCCCCTGGGCTGGAAAACACTTGGCTTATTTACAAGCTATCTCCACTTTCAGGTGCCCTAGAAGACATTCATTCAGCAGTTGAGAGAAAGCCCCTCCTTTTGTGGCACAGGAATTGAATACTGGTCAAGAAGCAGGAGGTGACTATTTTGGCCATGGCTGCCAGGGCAACCCTGTATCCGACCCATGCCATGAGAATTAGTTCATGCAGAGCAGAGAGCATTTCTGGCTTTAAACATCTTTTATGAAAGCGCCAGCCATTGAAAATTGCACAGAACTAAATTTTTTTGTCCTTGAAGGGATAAAAAGCTGAGTCAGCCTTGCTGGGATTCAAAGTACACAAGAATCTAGATATTTGAAACCTGTAATTCAACCACAAAACAAGAAGGGAAGAGCTTTTTTCTTTATTCCCCAACCCTTTTCCTCATGAAGGAAAACTTTTATAAAGGCATTTTAAAAATAAGAAACCTTTTTCTTCATGAAAGTACATTTTGGTACTCTTAGAATGGTTTTTGTGATGACCCTTCAGACATGAATATTCATTATAATTATCCTGATCATACCAAACCAGTTAAGGGATTTATATGATGCACTCTGGGGGTTGATTTGATGGATGCAAAGAAGGGATAGGTGTTTTTATTTTTAAATCAGTAGAAAATACTAAATACAATTATGAGTATGGGAAAGAAAATACACCATGGGCCTTAGAACTTATAAGAGAACTAATAAGATGAGAGAACTGATTAGACAGCATAATGCCTACTCAGCAAACAAGGGACAGGGAGCTTTTAAGCAATGGCAAAACAGAAAATGTCTACAACAAAAACTTGTTCACAGTAGGAATGTAGCTGAGGTCTTTCTTCCCCTATGCCAAAGCCTACAGAAGCTGAGACACCCAGGGTGGAAGCTACCTTTTTAGGAGAGTTTTGGATCATGACAGTGATGTCAGATATGGTTGCTCATCATTGCCACTTCCATCCACAGTAAATCCTGCTCCCTCAGTGCACAGAGCAGCAACCTAGATTCATCATGACCCTCCACACAGCTCAGCTTTTTCTTTTGCTCCTTCCCTTCCTCTGACAAGGAAGACTTGGCTTAGCCTGGGAGACTCACAAGAGTGGTAACATATACAACTTTTCTTATTTTCTGCAGCTAGAATTTGTTTAATGACCAGCTGTTCTCATCAAATGGCAAAGTGAAAGACACCTTTTCCCCCTGCAGTGCACAGGAATGTTAATGTTCAGACATAAATCCGTTGCAGGATGATTCCTTGAAGTCATCTTTGCATTACGTATCATTAATTGTATTCCATTACTACCTGTGTAATGTCTCATTACAGAACATACAGACACTTCACTGTATTGTATAAGCTGTACTTACAATACAAAATATAAGTATGCTATTTCAACAGGCAAACATGTTATCTTTTAATCTTTTTTCATTTAAATACATGTACAGAACTTTAGACATTCTGGCCCACTGTACCTCTCCTTGAAGCTAGCAGCACCCAGTACAGACAGGAGAGAAAAAAAAACCAAAAACCAAACCAACAGTCAAGCCCAGAATTTTGCCAATATTTCTTCCATGACACAGCAGTGATTTTTTCAGAAAGATGCAAGTAAATTAAGGCACTGCATGGAACTTCTTTATAATTATTTTTAATTCCTCCTGTATTTTGAAAGAAATATTTCACCAGCATTTTGGAAATGCCACCAGTTATGATCAGTGCCTGAGCACTTCTGGTAAAGAGGATTCCTTTGTCTTGACTTTCCAGTGGTGAGTTCTTGGACACAGACCCATTCCAGATTTGCCAGTGGGGAGGGCAGGATGGGACATCCACCCACCACCGCTCTGCAATAATATGACCTTAGGACCTATAGAAGATAAAGACTAGAGTCCAGCATTCCCCTCTTTAGAGAAGAAAGGCTTCCTCCCACTGAGGACATGCTCTAATCCCCCTCTAAGTAGGCTTTGCATTGTCATATGCTGAGACCAAAAAAAAAAAAAACCACAAAATGTTAGAACTGTACAAACTTCCATTGCTGGAGTCAGGTTTAGTTATCAACTTCTACAGCTGTTTTGGTAGGAACCAAGCTTGTTTCTTTCTGCGTTCAGTGCTAAGCTACAAAGGAACTATTTATTGATGATATAAGAAAATCCTTTAGAGCAAAGTAAAGATTAAACAGTAACATCCTTCATCTCACTAGTATACAACCATCTCCAACTACATATAAGTATGAAACTACATATACAGAGAACTTTAGCCTTCAGATTAAGTGTCCAAATTCAGCTATTTGCAGTAAGAACATATGTACTTACTAAACATCTTGCCTTCGCTAATGGTGAGTAAATCCAGCTATGGAACAAAACTGAAAGCAGCACAGCTTTCCATCTGTTAAATGTTGTCTCATTCATAATTCTACCATTTATGAATTTGCCTCAATAGCAAGCAAAACTGCATTAAATCTGTAGCATTTCTACATTCAGTTATGCTCTGACTCAGGAAATCGGGCTTGCTCTTAAGAAGATCCTCTTCATCACTCCATACTCTTCCACATCCTCTCATACAGGCCTCGATAAAACACTTGGGCCCATACAAAAATGGACAGGAAGTATTCTACAATCAAGGCATTCAACTGGAGTCAGAATTAGCAGAAACGTTCATGGGGAAACAAGTAGTGTTATCACAGCTCCATTATTAGCAGGGCAAACAATACTGCAAGAACTGTGTGGAATGGAGAGTAACAGGAACTTTTAAAAACTAATGTTTAAAAAACATTTTTTGTATTCTTATTATGAGGAAAAAAAAGCAAACAAACAAAAAAACTCCACAAACCTGCACTGGGGGCTTCATACCATGTCACCTCTCCATTAATACTGTCAAAAGTTGTTCTTTTCACCCCGTATATTTTCCCTCTTTTAACAGTAGCCTGAGAAATTCTAGTATTCTTGAAAAAATTCTAACAAAATACATTAATAAAGGCATGTCTTATGTCCACTCCTTATTAACTGTTCTTTGATGGTCCCCAAGATTGCAAGTTGAAGGCAGTGCTCACCAGCTCTCTTCACATCTCTAATTCTGACACTGGCCAGACATCAGCTGTCCCGCCCTCTTGCTAACTCATACCTTCCGAGTTTGCCTGATGAGAGCACAGCAAGCATAAGAGACCACTACTTCCATGCTGTAAAATGCATCACAGATAAATAAAGTAACATTACTCTAATGTTCATTTAGACTCATCTGCTTTGCATTTTGCAGTAGGAAAAAACTGAACAAATATACCCAGATCCTGGTGAAAAAAAAAAGCATGTATGATGCAGTAAGACTGCCTAATTAAGATATAGGAACTGGATTCCAGCTTGTGCCAGACATGACCATCACATCCATCCCTATGAACAGCAGTCAGATCTCATTATATTAACTACACCATACTTTAACAAGTATAAGGGAGTAAAAACCACAATAAATACAGATATTACTACAAGATCAGTGGTTGCTGTTTTTTCTTGCTGCACTTCTGAAATATATACTACATAGAGAGAACAGAGCCAGAGACCACTCCCTAATTCCTAGTGGACATACTGATCAATTAAAATGACGTGTCTGGTCTTTTCTTTCCTTCTAATAGCAAGCAGCTGGAAGACTGAATCTTTTAAACATGCAAAATCAAACAGTTAATGTTGTTGTATACCATCCAGCATGATTAACTTGAAGTTAAGCAAAATTAGCCTGGAAAGACCTTAATATAAAATAAACAACTATTGGGCACTCTAAAGAACTGCTAAATATCATGGATGTGATTTTAACCAGCTTGCTGAATATAAAAGATATGTACTTTCTTCTCATGATAGAGGTGGAACCTTTTTAATTATTCATATTAGTATTTTCCTCATAGCAGAACCCCTCAGAATGCCTGAATCTTTGGCTACACCTTTTACTGCAGTTGCAGCAGGGGGAAGGAAGAAAAAAAAAAAAACAACAAAAAACAAAAAACCAACAGAAAAGCTTGTTTTCTTTCCAGTAAAAGATAGATCCAAAATTCACTAAATTCATATTACTACTTAAAAACCCCACCAGACTGAAAGTCAAATAGTCGATAAGCCAAAAGCTGCTCTACTTTCAAAATATCTGGTTATTGTTTGACAATTACGCTGATGTTTTGCTTTTTTAAGAATACCAACAGAAATAGGACAGTACTAAACCATGTTTAAAATCAATACTGTTCCAGTTGCTTGCTTAGCACCGGTTTATAGGGTATTTTCTGTACTGCCATGTTATAGAAGGCCAATGAAAATAAATAGGTGATATTCACGCTAAATAGGCTAGAACAGAGCTACACAAAAAAGGAATGCTTAAAGACACAGGAAAAGGAACAAAATGTGCTTATGGCATTAAAATACAGGTATTCTTTAAGCAAATTAGGCTGTAGCAGCTTTAATTGGATAGCAAAATTTAAATATATTCTCTTCAAATCTTCCGAATATTACCACAAATGCTAAGACAAGTCTAAACATTCAGACTGAATGCATTTTCTGTAGGCCTTTGTCTTAGCCTGGCTGCCTGCAAAATAATATTTAGGCATGCAGAATCTTCTCCAAAATGAATTTCATAAGGCAAAACACACACATTCTTATATTAGGAAAACCTCATAAACCAGGAAAAAATAATGCTGCAATTAAGAACAGCACAACATTTTGCACTTACCATGTCCTGTTCAAAACATCCTCTTTTGATGTTTACGGCACATCTGTAAGATGCAATACTAGGAGGTGCCTTGTGTGACCTGCTGCACGATGCTGTGACATCAGTTCAGATGATGCAGCTCATTATGGGAAAGACTGCTGTTGCCATGGCAACGGAGATGTGATACGAATCCTTACTGCATTTCCAGGGGAGCCCAAGACAATACAGAAGCCCTTTAAAGAGACAGACAAAATGCAAACAGGCTTTTAAAGTACTGTGCCACAGATTTTAAAGCCCATATTCAACGACATGTCTTTTATTAAGGAACATTTTAGCCACATTATTCCTGCTTGGTGATACAGAATTGAGATATGAGCTATAAATAATTTTTATATTTAAAGCTTAACGTCATGTGTGTCAATTTAAGAACAAATTTTATAAAGCCCAATTTGGTTATCATGTAAAGGAACCTTATTTTAAATAAACAGTCAGCAATATAATTGTAACGCTAAGGCTGTAAAGGCAATAGTTACTGAAGAGTATTTTCAGAAATATGTATTTTTACCCTGCCCCACCCTGCTCCCACATCCAATCTGTCACTTACAAGAAAAATCTCATTGCTAGGGAAAAACACTGGATACTTCAAAACGAACAGATTTCACACTGTAGAATGAATGACAATGAGTTTAAGAAGAAAAAGGTGGGGGGAGGCAGACTTTATTCACAAGAGGGTAAAGATGTTCCTAGCCAACCAAGTAAAAACCTCCTTATCATTTTTCAGCTGTAGGGCAACCTGAACTACCATCTGCATGCTGAATAGCCTTGCTTTCATCTACCCACCCAGCAGTTGGACAAGTGAGGACTTTGAAAGCTGTGGGCAAGCTGTGTGCCTAGTGGCCACGTTGCTGCTAACCCCCACCTCCCAGGTAGAGTGAGAAGGCCAACAAAGGTGAAAGCCCCTCCTCATAACCTACCTGAGGGGCTGGGATTAGGGGCTGAGCCTGTAGATGTCACATTTGGCACCAGAAACCTGCTTGCACCCTGTGTTCACAATAGCGATAAGAGAAGCAATGGCTATGTGAACAAGCACTAAAAAGAGCTGTCTGGAAATTGAAATTCACAACTGAAGAACCACCAGCGCATTCTTGGCCACTTGCCAGTTCTATTTGGATGAGGAAAGTAACCACAAAAAACTGCTTTCCCTATCCATGAAAATCCCTTTCTACAGGGCAGGGAGAAAAAAGTACACAAAAAGCTGGACCAAACACACTTGATATGCTGAAACCCAGAGGAAAATAGAAGCACAGCTTCAAACAAGAAGTCCCAGTGCTCTGAAGATGCCCAGTAAATATGGGTGCCACTGTATTAAGCTCTTCATTCCATTAAACTGCATCCTGTGATTAAAAGTTTTATCTTTGATTTCAGAGGAAACCATAGGAAATAATTGCACCTTCTTACCATCACCCACTTTTGACATTAAAGAAAAAAGTGACATTCATACCTTTTCATTAAGTATAAAGTCACTCCATAAAATCTATAAAATGTCACAGCCTTTATAATTAGAGCTGTCTTGATGCTGTACATTCTCAATTTTTATAGTTTATGTCTTCTAACATCTTTCAACATTCTTCCAATGCCATTCCAAACAATATAATAAAGGCATTTTATTTATACAAAAATAAACTTGTAAACAGACTCAATGTCATATCCAGTCTAGTAACCCATAATAAAGCATTACTCACAAAGAGATATAGCACTGGGTTTTTGAACATTTAAAACTTTCTTATGCTTCTGAAAATATAATTCATAATTTAGGACATGAGGACACGATTTGGTTTGGACTGACATGAAAGCTAAGAAATGTCATTGCAACTCAACAAGGTTTACAGTATGCAGAATGCCATATTGCTCAAGCAACATGAGTTTCTGAAAGATATCATTAAAGGAACTGTTTCTTTTCGCCAGACAATATTTGATACAATTTTTGCTATAGAAACAGAGTTGAGCAGAAGCTTTTGGGCTTCTAAGGAAAATTATGAGATTGAGGATCACCATTTTGGCAAGCAGGAATCATAATTTAGTTGATACAGGGGCTCTTGTCATGCCTGTCAGCTTGGCCTTTGTTCTGAACACTGGGGAAGTGCAACTGGTAGGACAGGCATTCCAGGGAGGCACACCTTAAATTACCCCTAGCTCAGTGGGGTAGCCATCCCGCTCCAGGCTCTCCAGAATACATCTGGCTGTGCATGACCTGTGTAGGAGCTCCTCTTTTAGTGATGAAGTAGAAGCATGGGTACTATGGGCATAGAGGCGTATGGGAGGGAAGTGAGGTCAGCCAGGAGCAGGGAAAACATCAGGCTATTTTTCAGAGACTTCTGCCTGTTTACTGTTAACTAGAGACTGTATGAGTCTGTCTAGTCATATATGCAAATAATAAGTAAATGGAGACAAAATTATAGTGACTTTCCTGGCTTAGAGTGTTTGGTATTCTTATCTATCAGTCTTTTTATTTTTCCCAAAAAGCGTTTATCATGAGCCAGGGCACAAGTCAGATTACATGCAAGGCAGCTAAGCCAGGAACATCCCAGGCAGAGTGTAAACTAAGGATCTGTCTCACAGGTGTTGTGAATGATACTACAGCAACTTTGCATGGAGAACTGCAACCTCTAGATGCTGAAAGGAATTTCTGCCTTATGAATAGAACAAGTAGCACTCACAGGCTAAGCAACCTCCTAATTTAAAAAGCTTTAAAATTGCTTTCCATTTGCATTTGTTCAAGTTCACTGGAATGGGAGATGAAGATAGAGAGCCCAAACCACATAAACACCTTGATCATTTGGAAGTATCACCAGTAGGTTTCCACGACAAAAGCACCAAGGTTTGACTATACCATTTTCCTATCAAAGTAACAATATTTTATCCTATTTTCAATCGTAACATATGTCAATGCTGGGCATAAATTCCTTATCCTAAATTCTTATTTGAATCACCTGTCTAACACAAGCTGTAGTGCCTTTCCCCTCCCCCACATTGGGATCCCCCAATTGATTTAAAGGGAACAAGTTTTACTGGTGTTCATCTGAAAGTGTTTTATCTACTTACTGCCATTGTTTTTCCTTATGGTCAGTTTATATGGATAACTAACATTTACACAATCCTCAAAGGTTTTTAATAAGACAGCCTTCGCCATAGAAGTAGGCACTGCCTTAACTTAAAAAACTAATTCTCCTCAGTGAAAACAGTAATAAACCAGGGACTAACCTTGACATGATTTACTTTCTGTTTAACTGTGTTCAAGGAAATGAGCTAGGGGCAAACTCACAAATACAGCTAAACAAAGTAAAATGCTATTGCAGACCTTTTCTCTGCAAAATCCAGATGTTTCCCTTTGTGTTGTTTCACCCTCCAAATGCAGGAAAGTAGTTGATTACCAGATGCCAGCTACCCTACCCAAATAGCCAAGAAAGAAAGAGGGAAGTACATTGAAGTTCCAAATGAAATGAGAACTTCATACCTGAATTACCTGATAAGCCAGGAACAGGCTTTAAAATAGAAATAAAATGCATAAAAAGCAAAATCATAATTGCTGAAGGCTGATGCACAGCAGATCAGCTATGTATATTGACAGTCAACAAAGGAAGCCATGATGCTTATTTAGGGGTTTGCAATCCAGTTCAAGAGCTCATCTCAGATTTTTTTTATGGAGTATCTTAACTAAACAGCTATATATCACGGTTTCCATTCCATTATTCACTCTGTCAGAAGTAAAGGCTAAGTCATACACATGGATAATAACTCTATCCCTTCTCTCTAAAAGGAATGGGATATAAATCAAGGTCTTACTGACTCTATTGTATTGAATGCATCAACTCAATACTGCATTGCAAAGGTTGGAGATATACACAGCCTGCCTCAACTAAACAAACACATTAAACACTTTGTCTGCTTAGGTTACAAATAGGAGATATTTTCCATCCTGTCATCAAGGTCATCTGAGCCTCTGTTCCTACTTTAAGGAAGACTAGGTGTGGGAACTGCTGTTCTGGTGCAAAGTTGCACCCTTTTATGAAGTAGAAAAAGCAGCAGTGCTCCCACAGTTGCACAACTTAAACAAGCTGGACAGAACCATACACCAGTTTGGAGCCCCTCATTCATACCAACTCATTACATAGGGAAGTCCCTGTTTACATTCACACTTTTTACTACCACCTGAAGGCTAGATGGGTCACTGGTTTCCTACCTGCACCTCTTGAGAGAGCCCAAGAGATTAAAAGACTGAAAACTCAGTTTCCCTATGTGGAACTGCCTTGCTTCATCTTTTTGAAGATTAGTAAGCTTGTAGCTGAGAGTGCATTTGTTTCTTCTTTCCCTATAATATGAATGCACCTAGTGCAAATATCCAATACTTTGTCTTTTCAGAAGCAGCTTCAAAAATCAGTAAAAAAAAAAAAAGCCAAGGTCATGATAATCAAAACCAGCTGTAACTCTACAAACTGAAAAGCTTCAGTCACCCCTTTTCTACATCTATACAGTAGAATAAAACCTTTCTACTCCAGCATAAACCTTGTTTAGTCACAACTCCATGTACTGTGTCACAAAGCAAAGCAGCACCCTCATTCCCAATACACTGAAACATTACAACAGGGACACGATTAAGAGGACACTTCTGCCAGCCACTAATAAGCTGAAGTCGTCAGATGAAGAAATACAAACTGCAGGTGTTTGGGTCCAGCTCTGGACCAAATACTACACTGTTAGAACACTCCAGGGCATATAATATTGTGATATATTTTTTTTCCTTTAGTCTCATGCCTTCAGCCACCCAAGTAGTATATTATTAACACGATAAAAAAAATGCCCCAGAAGGTGTTCAGATTATTAAAATAACATTTATATGAGAAAAGTAAAATTAGCTCAAGATTTTTGTCCTTATGTTATTAAATACAACCTATCTGCAGTATAAAGACTAGTCACTTATGTTAAAACTTAAGCTTTTCCAAACCAAGTCTTAAATCTTACATCTGACCTTCTCTGCCTACTCCATCATTTACCACAATAGAGCACCAGAGGTTACAGTTTTGGTTTTGCATCTGTTACAGCCATATCTGTTGACTAACATACCTCATTGCATGCACCTTCTCATTTTTTCTGAACTTGCTCTTCATGTTTCCTCTCCATTTATACTTGGATGTTTCGAGGCTGAGACCTGAGCACTTCATGTCTTGAAAACCGCAAAATTCTCCTCTCCAACAACCGAAGATCAGGTTTTCCCCTTTCCATTCAGGGTATTAGCCATAAGTTCATCTTTCCGTATCATCTTGCAGTGAACTTTAAACCCCTGAGCACTAAATCCTACCTAATTAGTTCTTTTCTATTTTCACTTCAAACATTCTGGAAAACTCTGCACAGTTTCATCTTCCTGCTCCTGAAGAACAGATTACATTTTACTCTGCCAACCTACTTTACCCTCTAACCTATTCCTCTCCTACAAGCACTTTCTTTTCCACTCCCTACTGCCAACAATAAAAAAAAAAACCAATTTAAATAAATAATAAAGATTATTAATTTTATTTAAGATTCCACTAAAATTGTTTGGTACAGCTCTAACACTAACTGTAAGGAAACAAAAAAAAAAAAGCAAACTAACTATGATCAGTGATTGACTTCTGCACTGTACTGGTCCAATGTGTTCTAAAACATCCTATTTTCCTTCCTCCAGCTCAGTCCTCTCTAACATAATGCACCTCCCATCTTTTTTCATACATTCACTGTGTATTGTATTTTAGGAACAACAGGCTAATGGCATAAACGTAGTACACACAAAAGACTGAAAAATCCATGCGAAAAGCTGAATATTCATTTTGGACACGTGCTGCTGGATTTGTAGCTTTTTGCTCTGAAACTGACTAGTTTAAAATCAGTTCAGACATTCCACTATTAGGCTTAACTTTCAGTTTAATTTAAAGGTAAAGCCATCAACTGTATGTATACACACTAAGTCTAAAACGCACTTTGGTTACCTATGCTAGTTAAAGCAAGGATCTATTTTTAGAATCTGAAGGCAAAAGTCATTTAATGAAAAAAAAAGAACTTAAAAAAATTATTCTTACTAGGGAAAATGTGTCCAAGAGACTATTTACAACAAGACTGCTTTAACCTTTCGCATTTTCTCATTAAATACATAATTCAACAGTTAGTGGAGTCCAAGTTAGTATTTACACACAGTAGGATAGCAAAAAAAGCCTCGCTACTAGTGTAATAGAATACAGAGCTATGGGTAAAAAAAGAAAGAAAAAATCACAGCAGGAAGAGCACGGCAAGAAATACCAGATAACTTCTGGTGATCACGGGTTGCTGACCAAAAGCATGTTTGTAACCAAACAGGTTACAATCCCTACTTGGCGTATTACCACCTCATATTAACTAGATTGCATAGCAAGCACTTTTATAAGCAGAATAAAGAAAAAGAAAGAATCACATTCCAGTCATTGACCCATTTGCTGAAAGGACCCAGATGCTGGGAGACAGTAAATCTGTTTATTTGTATGTGAGGAGGAAAACCATTACATTAAGGAAAGTAAAACCAGAAAAATAAAACCAAAATCCAAACCAAATAATGCTAATAATGTTGTTGCTGCTTACTTTTTCTTATCTTGACTGCCAATATCAAACTACAACCAAAGCAATTCACTAACAAGTGAACAGGATGCAAGCCAGTCGCTTATGCCTGGAATAAAACGGTACACACCACCTGTAAGATACACAGCTACAGCTTTTTGGGAGGTTTGTGTAAGGTCTTACTAGCAATGTACACACACAGGTGACCTCATCAAACTTTGCAAGTTTACCCACTCTGAGCCATAAACAATGACTGCTTATATTTACTATCCAACGATGAACACACCTAGTTATGGCTAGAATACCTCGTCACTGATCTGCTTCTTCAGAACCCCCACCATGTGGGTACATCTTAAATACTTTATTTCATATATTAAAAATATAATTGCTAATTATTATTTTTATGACTTAATTAAATTTCATATTACAAACATCCTTACATTCAGCCTGAAGATTAACTATAGTTCTTTTGGGCCTTGGACAAATACCCATTGACCATAAGAGTTGAGGTACTATTTATATTGCAAACTGCCTCCCTACATCCCAGAGGTGGCTTTAGCTATGGCTACAGCCTATACAAATGTTTGGGGTTTTAAAAACAATAAAACAGTTGAGCAAGTGTAACACTACCACCCAGACCGAAGCACAGCATATACTTAACATTCCAGCAAAGCACATCACACTGCAACTCTGAAGAAGAGCTCTTTAAATAGAAACAGCACACTTGAACCCCAGGCCTGCCCTTCCTTTGCCTGCCTGCATGAACACAGTAGCCATATCAAATTAAAAGAACAAGACAGAAACACCTTTTCCAACCAGCAGGAAAACTAATGACTACTATCCATTTCACCTACCTTCTACATAAAAAAACCGAATGTCCTTCATTGATCTGTTGCCACAAGCACACTCTCTACCACCTACCACAGGCTAAAATGGCCAAAACCCAGCCTTGTTAGGGGCTATTGATCTCACCTGTGAGACCTTCCCATTCTTTCCCCTCAGCTTCCACCCCTTATGCAGGTAAGCCCAGCCTAGCAGGTGCTAAATCTGATCATCAAGGCAGTGCTGGGGGTGAGAAAAGCTTTTTGCAGCTGTGGCAGCTTCATCAAAGCCCCAGAATCGAAAGTTTGACCCTAGAATACAGGTCGAGTAGATTTCCTGCTAGAGAGCAGTCGCAGCAGCTGCTTGCACAGGATGGGTTTGGTGACCTGCAGGCAGTCCTCTGGCTGGGCTTTACCCATGTTTTACCAGAATTTCCTTTAGAGGGCTGAACTTGTGAGTTTGAAAGGAAAAGACCAAAGCCAGGGCACAGGGGCTGAACAGCCCTCTGATTTTTAAACATGCTTTCTTTAAACCATTAGGGAGTTAAACAGGCCCACAGGATGACAAAAAATAACTATGTCAAACCTGATATGCAGAGCAGATTTATCTGCCCTTTTGTATGGACAGTTGGCTGATGAACATGCATGCAAAACAGAAGGGTTTAAATCTGAGTCAGACAGCGTTGAAATCTTAAAATCTGGTTGCAACATGCCTGCTGCCCCTCAGGGAAGACCCCTCTCCCCAGGGCCAAGCATGTCGGTGATGTTCAGCAGCAGCACTCAGTCCTGCTGCAGCGCTGTGGTCCCCTGAGACAACCAGGGCCAAAAACACCTAGAGGCAGCATTGTCCCTGTGACAGATAGAACACAATGGTCTCCCCGTACCCAGAAAAGAGACCAAGGCCCTGTCAAACCACACAGGTGCTTTTCAAAAGACAGACTAGATCCAGATTGGTCCTCATGCATGTGCTTAAATTAGTTTTCTGGTTCAAAGCAGGAGCATGTTTTCAAAGCAGCTCTCCCAACTACCCATATTTATTGCACTTCTATTCAAATCACAGAGCTCTCTCCGAGGACATGAGCTGCATTCCTGTCATGGGTTCAGCAGTAGCAGTCATTTTTTCTCCTTCTTAGTGGCTGGTGCAGCACTGTATTTCTAACTTTCAGCCTGAGAACAGTACTGATAATACCGATGTTTGTAGCTACTGCTTAGAATGTTTACAATTGGTC
>WYDI02038815.1:0-16455 GCA_009867235.2 Psittacus erithacus | reverse complement strand
GTGGGAGTTGTATTCTTTCGATTCTCTTCCCCATCCCTCCGGGAGCCGAGGGAGGAGGTGGGGGGGCAGCGAGTGGGTTGTGTGGCAGGCCTAAACCACGACATTTGTAAATTTAGAGTATGTTGTCAGGGACTTAATTTGTGTTCTCTGTGATGATGGGGTAAAAAAAGAAAGGTTTCTGAAGTTAGGGTACCAGGAAGCAAAGGTTGAAACCCCAGTGAGTACCCCAGAGTTTCACAACGGGAAACCAGGTACCTGGGTAGATGTTGCTAGGCATGAGCTCGGTGTCATCCACTTGTTAGAGTTGTCTCTTCAAACTGGTTGATAAGCAAGTGAGACTGGAAAGCGTTTTTATAACTGCCAGTTTCTGGCTTGTGTATTTTGGTTTTGGCTTGTGGCATTGTTATGATGGTGGTAAAACTTTGAAGATAAAGTTTCAGAATCAGACCTTAACAAAAGTATTGTTTTGTCTGTATACTGGCTATAGCCATTTATATAGCTACGTCATGTATAGTGCAATTCTGACATTGTTCTTGTTGTGTGAAACAAATTGCAGTAAGTATAGTTGGCACGCTTGGTGTTTGATGCTTTTGAGTTTGGTGTCTTTAATGTTCAGCTAAGTATTGCATCTCAAGTAGAAAACCAGGAGGACATAGGATTCAGTTTTCTTAAAAGAGATAATTGAAAATGCAATTGCCTCATTTTCATGTCACTTTAAACTTAAATTTATGTAGCAGCAGAAGTTGTTGGCCACGGGAAGGAGCAAGAGAAAAATATGTTAACTAAAATGCATAGTTACTTAGGTCATAGTCTCTGTCTTCCTATCTTACCCTTTTCTGCTGTCTTTCAATTGGTGAGTCATTTCCTGGTCAGTGCAAAAATATTTACTTTCCTATATCAAAAACTATGCTACTGTTTATTCAGAAGATTTTTATTAAGTCTCATTATTAAATAATGTGTTAGGTGAACTAAACTTTTAGTTACCAAGAAATGATAATTGTATAATTGGCAAGTGTGTGGGGCCAATTAAAAAAAAACAAACAACCAAGTATTCCATAATTTTAAACTAATAGGCATTTAGTGATGTGTGGTATTGCGTTGTACTGATATATGGTCAGAATCTCATCTATCTTTGTGAGCTTTCCTGCATGTATAGTACAAACAAGATGATTAGCTTGCCATAAGAACCAGCAATACGAAACACTATCATCTAGGGTATCTTCTGACAGAGCAGACTACCTGCATTGCCTAGAGACGGAAATGCTAACGCTGTGTCATCTTTTCCTTCTTGTGTTCTACCTAGAAGAATTAGTGATTTGAGTTGCAGCCATATCTGTTGCTATATCACAAGCATATCACTAGCAGCCAAGGGAAAGATACCCCTTTCAGAGTGGAAGTGAGGTTTCACTATGTGGCAGCTACAGCTTTGGCAAGGGTCTAGACCATGTCCTGTACTGTGCAATGCTAAAAGTGATTTCTCTTCTTCTTGATGGTGAATCAAATTATGTATAACCATAGATTAGGGCAAAAAGTCTTCAATATTTTATCTTAATGAAAGATTTTTTGAACTGAGTGCCTTCCACAACTGATTGAAACCTATTCATTGATTGTTTTCCTGTGGTTTGCTTGCTTGAAAATTCCCTTGATCTCACCTACCCACCTAATAAAAAAAAATTTCCAGGAGCATTTTCTTTAGGCTGGCTGTACACCGTGACTGCAGAATGACATAAATTGCTCTATTCCCAGAAACTGAGTCATTTCACCTGTGGGTTTGGATTATAAATCAATAATTAAGAATTAAAGTACATATCTTTTAAGTTCAGAGACATGAGTATGCCATTGAATATATTTGTAGCAGACAGAGTAAATATACAAGCCTTTGAAAAAGGGGTAGTAGCTGCTTTTAGCCTGTAGAATTCAGAATACTGCTGGGGAAGGCCTCTAAGTCAGAATGTGTTACCATGGCAACTAAATTCCAAGTATGAAAAAAGCAGAACTCTTGGTACTCAAGGATGCATTAGAACTGCATAAAGAACTTACTGTTTCAGGACTGTATCTTACTGTATGCATGTTTTCTGCAGAAGTCGTCCCATTGTCTTCGAATCTTAGAACCATTCAGGTGGGAAGGGGTTTGAGGAAGTCCAGCCTGTTCCTCTGAGGAGGGTCAGCTATGAAGAAAGACCATCCTACTGAAGGTTTTATGTACTCAGGTCTTGAAAACCTCCAAGGAAGGAAATTTCTGAATTTCTCTGAGCGGCCTGTTCCAATGTTTATCTTCACAGTGTACTTTTGGGTTGGTTTTTTTTTTTTCTTTTTCATGGTGTTCCTGTTTTCCTATGCCTGTAGTCCATCTGAAATGTCCTGTTTCAATTTTTGACCATTGTCTTGTTTTTCCCATTCTGTACCTGAGTAAAGAGCCTGGCTCAGACTTTTTGATAACCTGCTTTTCAGGTATTGAAAAGAACTGTTAGGTTCCTCTCCAACCCTAACCCTTCTTAGGCCAAACAAGCCAATTTCCTCAGCCCCTTGTACGGTGCATGTGCTCCAACCTCTTGACCATCTTGATTGTCCTCTGATGGACTTGCTCAGATATATCAATGTTGTATTTGGGTCCAAAATGAGATGCAGTATACCAGATGTGATCTAGCAGGTGTCAAGTAGAGGAGAATAGTCTGTTTCCCTTACTCTCCTGGTTCATTTTCTGTTGCTATACCTCCAGATGCTGCTAGCCTTCATTGCTGAGAAGGTAGACAGGCAACTAATAGCATCTTCTGCTCAGTATGACTCCCATGTCCTTTTCAGCGCAGCCAGTCAGACTGGAGCATTTACTATTACAGTGGATTAGCCTGTATGAGGTATAGGATTTGGCTTTTGATCTTCCTGAATTTGATGAGATTCTTGTTTGCCTGTGCCATTAGACTTCCCGGAGTCTGGTAATCAGTCCTCCTGAATGGCAGCCACGCTCTCGAATTTATGAGTTGCATCCCTCAGTTTGCCATTGTCTGCAAGTTTTGTGAGGGCCCATTCCATCTCCTCCTCCAGGTCATTGATAAAGATATTAAACAGGATAGGTCCCAGAATAGACTCTGGAGGAACTCCTTTTCTATGCAGTACATGATGATGTGCTGTCAACCATTATCTGCTGAACTAAACAAGCAAGCTAATTTTTACCTGTGCTGTAGTCTGTGTATCTAAACTGTAAAATCCCCACTTGGATACAGGAATGCTATAGGATGCCTTATTGAAATGTTGTTAATGTCTAATACTTCTTCAGGTATTTGTATATGAATTTGGAGCACTGTCTTCCACACCAGAAATTACTCAGAAATTCTGGAACAGATGTGATGATAGTCTATGCTCAGTAGTATTTCCTAATAGAAAAGACCTGAAAAACATGGAGGTTGGACTAGATGACCTTTAAAGGTCCCTTCCAACCCAAACTGTTTTATGATTTTATTTTAAAATTGGTGTAACTGAATACTGTCTTTTAGACAATTTAGAAATAAAACCATTTTTCTGTTTAAGAGGTTTGTTTTATTAAGACTCCTACTTGGAACAGTTAACAGAGAAATCATTACTTTAGGTAGTTTTCCACATTGTTGCCAGTCTGGACAGAAAATAACCTGGCTATTTTTCCCCTCTGAAAAGGCCTTTATCAGTGACAGAAAACCTATTATATTTAATTAGGAACAGAAAGAACAGCAATTGGTATATTTAGCATAGCAAACATAATATAACTTCTAAATGGCTAATATTGAAAAGGCTGCCATATCACTATAGGTGTCTTAACTCACCCTGCATTTATTTGCAATAGAAGTGTAACACTGTCTTTGACTGATAACTTCATTGGGCTGTTATTTTCCAAAAAAAGAAAAGGGAAATAAAAAGCCCCAAACAACCAACCCCAAACAAAAAAGAACAAGGTTGGTTATAATACATTTGGTGGAGGGAGACAGAATTTTTCTGTACCATAGTTGTTTTCATCTTAGAATAAATAGAAGTATTTTGCATTTTATAAAAGTAGATTAACCACTTAGCCCATTTCATCTGTTCGGAGGCTATTACTAATATGAATACGTGATAGCCAACTGTTTTATTGTTCATATTCAGAGTAATTCTTAAATTACAAATTATATCAATTAGCTTTAATGTGTTTTCTGTTTGCTTATACCATCATCATCTACATCTCTTACACTTTCTAATTTTCTATACCACTTCTGCTTATGAAGTTTTTCTTTGCTGCTCATTTTCTGTGCTTGACAGTGAAATCATAAGTCAGAATAAATGATCATATAAGCACATAGCAACTATGCAGGACTTTTGTCTCCTTCGTAGTATCTTGAAGAGAGATTGGTTTCCTGCAAGATAGCTACTGAAACATAAATATCTGCAGAAAATGAAAGGGGGTTATAGACAACCAAAGGCAAAAATGCAAAGAATTGTCCAGAAAAACACCTTCTTTCAATGCAGTTTGGGGTTTTATTTGTTTTCTCATTTTTCTACAAGTGATGCTACTTATGTTTTAATTTCTGTCTTTTTGATTTCTATAAGTATGTAAGTGGATTATGAACACAGTATTATCAAATGTTTATACTGTATGTGGTAACTACTATCTTGCAGTATTCAAGAAGCAGGTATCATCCCGTCAGGTGTAGGGGCTGTTATTTTGTATTCTGCTAACACCTTGAGTATATGTAGTTATATAGCAGTCTGAACTAAGCAGTAACTATCTTTTTTTACAGAAATCTTTTTTAAAGAATAAAAATCAAGCAGAAACAGCATAAAATGCTTTTCTCAATACAGAACAATCAATCGTAGGGCAACACATGACATTTAGGGAAATACTGTTAAAAAAGTACTATAGCTTTTTTTGAGGTACTTTTGAGGTAACAGCCAATATAATCAGTGTCCCACACCTGTAATATGAAATTCTATTTATATTTGAAAAGCTTTGATTTTATATAATGAGGTATTGTCAGCATGTGATGCAAGTAACACTACTATCTTAAATGATTAACATGCTTAGACTTTATGCAAAGAAGTGGCATGTGAGATTCAGACTGCACATGAGGAAGAAATTCTTTACAATGAGGATGGTAAAATACTGGCACAGGCTGCCCAGAGAGGTGGTGGATGCACCATCCCTGGATATTTTCAAGACCAGGGTGGATGTGGTTCTAAGCAGCCCGATCTAACTAAATATGCCCCTGCTTATAGCAGGGGTGGTGGACTAGATGACCTTTGAAGGTCCCTTCTAGCCCAAACTATTTGATGATTCTGAGAGAAGTATGTTTAACAAAGTTGCAAGGAATGAGCCGGAAAAAGCTTTGTTCTGCTTTTCCTTCACAATCCTGAGGGCATGATTTACTAACGAGCTAATTTAGCTTTTTATTCTACTATTGAAAGTCCTAGGAACATGGGCAATTTTGCTATAGACAAATGCATTTCCAATGACTTTAGTTCAGACTTTTTAAGTGGAATATTCTCCTTCCTGTCATTTAGTACCCATCTTAGCAAAATATTACTTCTTTACAAAAGCTTAGCCTGGTAGTTTGCCTGGAATGTGTTTCAAAGATTACTCTGGCTGGCATAAAAAGTGGCTTTTGTGCTCAGTGTGCACTGGTGAATATTCATGTAATCACCTGAAAGTTTCTCACTGCTTATCCAGAAAGGCATTTCATGCAGAGTAAATACCAAATAGGTTCTGTCACCAGCCTCCTTCCCCAATCTCTCCTGAGAACGCTGCTTCAGGGAGGTGGAGAAAGAACTTCATGTTTTCTTTCACAAGCCCCAAAGAAACAAAATCTACATTTAGCATTCATGTGAAGTCACTTTGGGAAAGATTCTGCCAACTTTAATTCACTCATTGTTTGGTTTGTAATAATTCTAAGCCATATGTTTTTTTAAACCTATTTAACTTGGGCTAGGCTGTTTTGGGAGAGTGCAATTATTCACATTCTTAAAAGGAACACATATGTCCTGTTAGCCTTTTGCTCTAAAGCCAAGCCAGTTGTGTTTTAATTACAGTATCGTTAGTTGAAATTACAGTCATCAGTGTGCTTCTGATATTCAAACTCTTGATCATAGCTTTGAAAACATGCATCAGGGAAACAACACTGAGCCCCATGATGAAAAGAATCCTATCAAAAAAATGTAATTAGTTACATTTTAATCGCCTTTTAAAAATTAAACAAATTTGCGTATGTTTTTCATTTCCTTCTTTTTATCATTTAAAAGATTTTGTTTATATATAGTTATTAAATTAATTTGGGATTTGTTGATTACTAGTGCTTAACAAATTCAGGATTTTAATACATAAACTTTTTTGTATTTTTTTTTACAGAAAATATTACTTCATTTAGTCTCTTCAGTATTTAGGGATCTTCAAGCAATAGAAAAGCATTATAAGGAGGATCTGATGAAGCAGGGGGAGATGAGTTGAAGATCTGTGGTTTTGTTTTGTGGTGTGGGGTTTTTTCCTTTTTAAGTCTTTTATGACACTAAGGACAATTATTGTTTACTTAGCTCTGAATTTTTTAATTTGCAAATAGACACCATTAATATGTGCTAAAAGACTTAAGTGTTTTATTTTAGCTTCTTAAAGCTGTTTTTGATTGTGTATTGTTTTTGATACTGAGTTCAGTTCAGTTGACAGCATCAAAGGAATTTATTTTAAATCTGCATGTCCAGTAGATCTGATTCCAAATGCTGGGATTTGAATGCATTTGAAACATTGAATGCATTCAAAGCATTTCCAAATTCTTTGAATGCTGGGATTCCAAAACCTAAAGAAAAAGAGCTGAACCAGATTGTTTTGATAAAAAGGTAATAGCATTGCTTTTTTAGGGCAAAGGTGTAGACACATGTGTCCTTAATAACCAAATTCTGAAGGTGGTCTAGCTGCCTCTTGGGACAGCTTAAAATGCTTCTATCTGTAAAAAGAAGGATTCTGCATCCAGCAGCTGGCTAGGTCATTTTTCCCATGTTGGGTTTTTTTAAAGTTGGAAGTGAGAAATCCTATTTTACAGTTATATTCCTCCCAGAAGAAGTAGCAGCTGAAAGCAAGAAAGACTTTATCAACGAGAGAAAGGAGTTTATAATATAGGACTTAAGTATTCTTCTGTAAGGCAATTAAAGAGCGACAGCTTGAAACTCTGTGCTAGGGAAATGTCTGTAGAGTGTCTCAGCTATTTTCATTGACAATCCATGCATGCTTATCTGTTGCACTTTGAAAAATGCAGATCTGTGGTAGTTCTTCCTCACAGCTGGAGAAAGAGCCTAACTTAGCTGTATTACCAGGCTATCGCAATTCTGTGTACATGTGGCTGTAGTTACTCTCGTTTAGATCATCGTTGCTGGTACAGCTGTTTTGGATAGCCATGCTTCAGTTATTTAATTACAGCAGGTTCATTTGCTTCTGTAACAAATAGCCAGACTTAATCAGCAATCTTAGTAAACGTTAGCTAACTTTCACCAACTGCTCAGGATCAAGCAGTTGGTAACAGACAATATGGTTCAGAGAATAAGAGTTTTAACAACAAAAAGAGTCAGTCAGCAAACCTTAATTTTCCAGGACAGGCTTCCATCTGGATAGTTCAGTTAGAATGTTGCAATTCCAAAACTTCGGGTAGGCTGGAGGGAGAGCATTATTTCAGATTATGGTCAATGCAGCATGCTGGTTTTGCCTCTAGTCACCTCTAATTTAAATAGAAAAGATTTTTCAGATTTTGGTTTTGATGTCACATTTGTCATTGAGTTTATATGAAAACAATAAGAACAGCACTTAGGTTTTTCTAAACTGTACTGTGCTGATCAGTGGAGTTACAAGTGATTTATGTAAAATGTAGGCAAATCCCTATCAATCAAAATATGGATAACATTTAACTGCTTCTCAAAAACAAATTGCAGAAGTGTCTGACACTGTTCAGGCCAGTTCGTTGCCCCTGTAAAAACCCTCTTTTCATTTCTGGGTGCTTTACTGGAAAAAAGGATGCTCCATATTGATTTACAAACATGCTGGATAGAATTTTTTATGGCTTTTGCCAATGAAGGCATTCTGTGCTGGATATCGTTCTTAAGTACACATATCTCAGTCCCACCCACTGAGGGGAAGAGGCAAGCTTCTTGGTTGTGCTTTAATTCTTATCCTTAGAAAGAAAATTAAATTGAGGAATAATGTTGAGGTTTCAAACATCTCTTACAAGGGAGATAATCACCAGTAAAGAGGAAATGAGCAGAAGATACAACAGTTGCCAGATGTGCTTTTTGAGAATTATACACTTAAATCGCATCCCTGATACTTTAGATCTTTCTCTCTGAGAGACAAGTATGAAAATTGAAGACTTTTCAATACATCAGTGCCTTTCCTGAAGAGCTGCATGTTTGTTAGAATGAGTATGGAATGAGTCCTTGAGACCTCGTATTTTCTTCCTTTTTCCTCTGTCTTTTTAGCAGTTTGGTCAACAGTTCATTGCCTTTTTCCTCATATTATGATGAACCAGGACTGGGAATTCCGATTTTCCTACTTGCCATTTTTGTTCAATATTTCTGCTATATTTAAAAAAGGAAAGAGAATACAGTTAAAAAGATGTCGTAATCTTTTTAGTCACCCAAAACTTTTTTCTTTCCCTGCTTAAGTTGCCCTTTCCAAACAGATCTTTTATACAGGTTTAAAGCAGGCAATGCTACATGCCAAATAAATTAGTTCGTTATTGTCTTTCAAATAAATGAAAAGTTATTGGATTAATGTAATTGTTTAATGTTAGGAAGGTAGTTATTATAAAGCTGAAGTCTGTTACTGGCCTTAGGTTAATAAGAATAGAGACACTCAGGTTTGAGATGGCAGAAACAGTAAAGACCTTGCTGAGTGTTAGGGGCATATTCAAAAAAAGAAGCAGCTAAGTTTGAAGAGGAGGAAATAAATAACTGGACAGCTTAAGCAGCTTGGTTTAATGCATATTTTACTTATCACTCAACTTCTTCATATTTAGGTTGCTTCTTTGGGACTGTGATGATCGAAGCTACAGCTACTACATTGAGGTTTCAACAAATCAGCAGCAGTGGACTATGGTGGCCGATCGCACAAAAATTTCCTGCAAGTAAGTTTAATTTTTTCCACTTATTTGCACAAAGTCAGAACTGAAAACTGTTACTGGGTTTGGGTTGTTGGGGTGTTTTATTTATGCTTTTGTTCAGTACTTACATAGATGACTTTTTGACTGTGAAAAGGATGATCATTAGATGACCTGTAGATCATGAACTTTAGACCCTTGAATACAACTTTAGGAGGTAACAGCTTCTAGTGTGGCTGAATATCAAGACTTTCAGATCAGAATCAAGTTCTGAAGATCCACATCGGTACTGGATCTTCAAACAATCAGTTTGATTGTTCATTCTCAGAAGCAGTCTGCCTCCCATATCCTTGGTTTTGTGATCACTGGAAATTAAACCATGTTTCTCTGAAGTTCACGTGTTTATTGTGACCCCAGTGTCAAATCACCCTGCCTTGAGAAACCTGGTAGGAGAGGAAATAAGAGTATGCTTGGTAAAGGATTTTCTTGTTCAAATGCCTTTCTCCCTTATCAAAGCACATAAATGTATTGTAGGATATTTGAATGGGTAAGGAGAGTGAGGATAAGGACCAAATCATAACAGATTAAAGTTACCTAAACTTGACCTTGTCTGTTCAAAAGCGGAGTACCTGACTTGCATGCACTGACCACTCTATTTTTGAACAGAACCCTTCCTTAGAAAAAATGTGTCTTAAAAAGCAATTAAAGTGAAAAATGGTTTCATTTTCATTTGTATACTTAAATCAGAAGAAATGAGTGAATACTCTTCGCATGTGTTCTCTCTATTGGCTTTTCTGTAATTATTTGGTGTGCTGATAAAACCATTCTTCTGGTATGGAAGAATAAATTTAAATTCAGTGTTGATAGTCATCTTAAACCATTTGATAGTTTAAATTAGAAGTAAAGAATTACCCAGATACTTAAGTCCTATTCTCATGGGACTGAAAAGATAGTCTGCAAATTTATACATCACGTATCCAAAGACAGGTATGCTCAGCAGTCAGTGAATGTCGATAGGATATGGTCTCCTGGCTGATCCCCAGGGAAGCTCAGACTTATAAAAATCTTATTTCCCTCTTTTTCCCTGAGTCAGTTTTCCATAACATATGCTTTCCTTCCTGGAACAAAACTGAAGTCATCAGCTCATTTGGGGACATCCCTACCCATCCTGTATTTGTGCTAGCCAAAAAAAAATTGATTTCACAAATTCGGAGACATAGCTCGGTTTGTCACGTAGAGCAAGAGAGTTACTCAGTCCTTTCTAGCAACACAGCTGGTACTCATTTTTCTAAAGCTGATATTCCATCTCTTAAGAAATAGTACAATTCAAAGAGGGGGTTACAATGCTGTCTAGGCAACTTGGTGAAGGAGAACTTGACATGTCCTTTCACTGTCTGTAAAGGGCAGGGTACTGATGAGCAGAAAACCTGGGTTCTGCCTGCAGGTCTGGAGAAAGAGTAAAGGAGATTTAATCATTCTCAGAGGCATCTCAGCATAGTAGATAAATTTCGTCTTTTTGTCTGCCTACAGCAGTGGGAGCACTGAAAGGCTGAAGCCACAAAAGAGAGAGACTCAGAATCAGAATCTTTTTGCATATTTTCCTTGTAGATTTTGATACTAATAGCCTGTAGCAGTCAAAAGGAGCACTTGCTTAAGTATGTACAGTGCAGGTGGAATTGCTGATTGACTGCCCAGTTCAAATATCTACTTACCATGTTCAAACCACATTTTTTTAAAGAAAAACCTTGGAAAAGTATAGGTGCCCCTCGAATAAAGATAGATGCCTTCTCCTAGTATACTTCAGTATTTTGGTTCAAAACAGGTGCTCTGGAAGTCCTCTAAGCTGTGGCTTCAAAAACTATTTTCATGTTTATTAGAAAATTGTATTTTGCCTCTTTTCTGGCTCTGACAGACATGCATCCAGCTGGTAGAAAACCAGTCTTTCATCTTGAAGTCTACACATTTACAGTGTCCCAGCACTGTCTGTAACTGCCTGCTCTAAACATATAGAGACCTGGTCCTGAAGCTTACAATTACAAAAGCTCAGTGGACTCCAAAACAATTCAATTTAACAAGGACTAGAAAAATCTAAAGAAAAAGCAGCAATTTGTAAAAAATCTTGCTCCTCTGAAAGTTTTCTGTCCCCTGCAGTTACATTTAAATACTGTCTCATCTGTGATTGAGATAAGTAAGAAAGTTTGTGCCCTACCCTCTTATCCCCCCTCCCAGTTTTCAAGTGATTTCTTTGCATTCAACAGCACTTTTTCCTGTTCAATTTAAATCTCTTGCCCTTTATGATCAGCAGATTGGATGGGGTATTTTTTCAGTCAGACCACCACAAAAAAGAAAATGTTTTAAATATGTTTGATTTTCTTTTCAAGTAGGATTTGCAGAAGTGCTGAAGTGACTTCAGTCCAAAAATGTCCTGAATTGTAATGGCAGGTAGATAACTCTAAATACTAAATAAATAAGTATATGAATCATATAAAAAATATATACAATAATATATGTATATTTAAATGTTAATTATGTAAATTAGATAGATATATAAAATACTGTATAGCATCCAAATGTTAGGACTGGTCTGTAAAGTAACAGAGGATCATAATTGCATACCGTCAGAGCTGGACCGCTTTCATTTTACGAAAAATACACAAATGTACTATGACCTAAAAAACCATGCTATTAGTGCTCAAAACCAGTTGAATGTAGAATGGAAGAGACATCATCATTCAGTGACTCATGCACTGAGTGAAGACCCTCATTTAAAATTGTTGGGCAAGATTTCGATATGGTGATGGAGACAACTTAAGGGAAGAAAATTGAACCAGTCACTGGTAGGAATACGTGAAGAGCTGACTTTTTTTATTTAGTTTCTATAATTTATAAAAAACCCAACTGAAAAAAAATTGAAAATGTAGGGGTTTGCCACAAAACCAAGCAAGTTATTTTTATTTTATGTAGTTTTAACATCAACAACAAGCAGAGGAGTTGAGGAGCTGGATTTTAACCAAAATTAAAAGATGCTGTAATAAGGCAGAGGTGGTGCAGTTTGTCTAATTTGCTGTCATAGTGTAATGGTAAAGATACTACTGCTGAATGCTGGGTTACTGTCTCTGTCCTTCCTCTTACCATGATTACAATGGTATTTTATGCAAGCAGCTTCAACAGAGAGAAATCTATCAATGAATGCCTTTTAGTCAAGTCATTCAGGCACTCCCCAAAGAAAAGCAAGAATCAAACTCATGCACTATGTCTGTATTTGACCATCAGGTTAAGGCAAACAGTTAATGATTTCCTGTGTTCATCAATTTACCTTAAGCAGACTACAGCTTAATGGGGTGGAAGCTACGCTAACCTTTGTTTTCTGTATGTTAATGAATACTGCAGCCCTCTCTCACCTGGAAGAAACAAACCAAATACTTTGCTAATGTGGTCAAAGTTTGAAACTCTTTTTTCTCTTGGCCAAATTCTAATTTTTTGATGAATACTTGGACATTGCAGCCTAAAAGGGTCTAATCCTACAGAGGAATAAAAATTGACTTAGGTTTGCGTGTCTTTGTTTAAAGAAAATGAGAAGAACACGTCCTTGAGTGAGACTATGATTGCTGGTTTCATTACAAGTACATCTTAGCAGTAGTCACTTAAGAATCATTATACTTGTATTTGTGTCAGGTTGAAGTATTAATTCTTTCCAAAACATATACTCCAAATTATGTCTGTTTCTCTTATGAACTTTTAAGATATCAGTACAGTCTTAAGTGGTTGATAAGGTGTTGAAATACCAGTTTTACCTTTTCTGGTATTAGTTCTGTGTTTAATATGCTGCAGTAGACTCCAGAAAAATAACTCGCTGCTTTTCTGTGTTTAATATGCTGCAGTAGCAAATGAAAGTGGCTTGAGTTAAAATACAGAGAATTTCATTGGGGCCCACATTTGAAAAGGTAGAATACTTGGCAATGAGAAAATTTACTTTGCCAGTAATATTGTCTGTTCACTTTCCTGTCTTCAAAGACATGCGGGTAAGAGTTGTTTCCTTTGCTGTTTGCTGCCTAGCTTTCTGTCTACCCAGTCTTTCAGTGGAGTTACAGTCCTCTGTGAAAGTCATTTGTGTGCTGTTTTGCAAGTGTCCTGTGAGGTCTCCAAATCATTTTGCTGAATCACTGGCACAAGGGGTAGGGTGGATCATAAAAGCAGCAAACACAGACCTCAACAGACAACTTTGATGATCAGTAAATGGCAAACAAACTGATGAGAAAGAAAATTAAATTATGTTTGAATATTATATATTGGTTTTGACAGTCTACTGAAGCATGAACTTCCTTCCCCCTTAAACTATCAGTATGCTGCTTTGGATTGTTTTAATGGTATTTTCAATGTAATATTTTGTGTAAATTAATAATTCAGTGCTCAAAGACAGGAACTGACAGGCTACTCCTAACCTTCTCCCAGTTTTAAAAGGCTCAAAACAGAAACTGGATGTCTGTTATCTTCACAGGGGGAAGCTTGCATACCTTCCCTAAGTGAGAGCCAATTAATGCATGCTGGTTGTGTAATTGTCAATTTTCAAATGATCTGCAAAGGCTATTTTTTTTTCTTTCCACAACAAGCTGTTTTTCTCTACACAGTATGACAGTAATGAAAAACAGTCATGTTCCCTTCTGTTTTTTAAAATGTTTATGATAAGTGGGCTCGAGCATGTTAGCGTGAAACAGTAGAGACCTGAACTTGTTACAGGAATTTGCTGACAAAGAGTGTGAAAGTCAAATGAAAAACAGAAGATACAAAAGGCCAAGAAGGAATCAGACCTCAAAGTTAATAACACTTTTGATAAAATAAGCCATGTAAAGACAAATACAAAACTGACTATCACAACAGTTATCAACTCAGTATCATTCTTTAAAATTCTCTTGTGTACTTACTCTGAAATGGATCTAAGGCATTGGCAGCAGACACACCATGTTCAATTCCCCAACAGTAAAAAAGGATTTAATACTCTGGTAGACTTTGGGAGAAAATGTATGTTGTTTATTGGTGGGCAGTTTTACAGGAGTTGGTATCAACTGTATGGAACAGTTTTATGAAGGGCATGATTTAATTTTCAGAAGTTTTATAACATATTGCATTATATCTTCTTTTTCTTCCACTGATGGACTCACTGTTTGTTATTCAGAGTATTCTGCTGACATGATAAATGTTTACAGACTGCCAAACTGAATTTCATGTTTCTACTGCTTATTATCTTTTTATCATATAATAGCTATTCCAAATCCTAAATTCTCAGCTCAGTTCCCCTCAAGTTTTTTTCTATAGTTTTTGTAGGATTGTAATGAGTACTTTCACATGAAAAGCCCTATGGGGTGTGGATATCTTCTGAGTTTTCAAGAACAGTTTTCAACTTTGAGGTTCACTACTCTTGTCCACAGTTTCATATTTCTATCCTATGATGTACTTTGTGCATTTCCAGTTTTAAAGCACTGCTATATTTGCTTTGATAATAAATCAGAGAATGCCTAAAGAGATCTAGGTCATGCATCTGAAAAGTTCTAGATCACTTTTCAGATGTACAGAAAAGTGTTTCCCATGTTGTCCAAGGATTTCAAGTGAGAAAATACTTCTGCTTTACACCATGGTATTGTAGGCAAACCCAATTTGGAAATTTTTTTTATGCGTATACTTTTGTGAAAACAGGATAATACCTATCATAAAGTGATTATTTCTTTCTCTATAGAGATAATATTTGAAGTGTGTGAATTCCTTTCCATGTAACTGCACATGGCACACTTCATCCTGTTTTATATGAAGTTAGTCTCACAGCAAAACTTTTCTTGTAGCTCTTCTGTCAAACAGGGTATTTCAACCATAGTTCATCCTATTTTGCATGAAGCAAATTTCACAGCAACGCTGTGAAATCCAAATGCCTTCTCCAGAGTTGCTAAACTCAGTGTATCCACAGTGGTACAATACAAAGATGAAACATATACAAGCAAGATGTCTGGGAAATTACTACATTGTCAAGCTCAATTTCAGGTCTTGCTTCACAAAAACAAACTGAGGGTTTTCGTTAATCCACTCATTATGCTGCTAGTAATGCTTACTGGAGTAAGTCAGACAGATATAAAGGGTCATTTTGTGTAATTATTAAGCTTAAAAGCCCTGAACCATAGAGGCATTGAAGTGCATGTTTTTCCTTGTGTTTATATGCGCCCATTTTGAAAGATTCTAATAAGGCAAAGAAGAAGAGGGCTCCAGCTTCACAGGCCTGCCTTATTAAGCACGAAGAATTTAGATTTCACAGAGAGAAACCAGATTTGTATTCCATTTCAGAGTGTTAGATGCCTTTCAGAAGTGTGGAAACTCTGCATCTAACATTTCATTAGGTAGCTTTTATTTTAGCTGAGTCTAAATTGATTGAAGAAAGATCTAGCTTCTTTTAAGTTATGTTTCTTAATTGTAATTCAGGATCACAAGAAGGTTTTCAAGCTATTAATTTGTCTCTTCCCCCCCCCGCCTTCTACCTTCAGTTCCTTGTGGTTGCTTTTCAGCCACAAATATGCGTGGGTCTTTTGAATGAGCCTTGAAGAGAGTAGCAAGGACTTGCAAAGTGCAGTGTCTTAGGCTTCTTTGAATGTTTTGCCATACATTTATTTCCTTTCAGGTCTGAGTGTGCCATATTCATTGAAGTTTTGCTTTGCTCTGTTTTGCTTTGCTCTTTTTGCCATATGGCTGCGATGTTCTCAGCTCTTCTTCATGCACATTACTGTAAGGACAGTGTAGAAAACATCAAAGTAATTTGCATCAGTTTGGATGTTAGCTCAGTTCTGCCTTAGAGAAAATAAGCAATACCACATAATACCCATATTATCAGTACCTGTTTCTTCTAGGTATTGGATTCTTCTCTCATGCTATTGTAAACTAGAATGTCTCTTCGGAGGCCAGTGAAAAATGTCAAGCTAATGATATAATTAATGTATGTGTTACTACTTGATAATACATTATCTAGAAAAAATACTTTTCTACATTTTTTCAAAGCAGTGGTAAGTATGTGAAAAATATCTGCTGCAGTCTTCTACTTAAAAATCTAAGCAAACATTTCTTTCATGAATTATTATTCATTATTGTAATTATTTTTATTATTACATGAAAGTTTCAGTAGACATTACTTTCCAATCATAGAATCATAGACTAGGTGGGGTCTTGAAAGGACCTCAAGATCATCTAGTTCCAACCCCTCTGCCATGGGCAGGGACACCTCCCACTAAACCATGTCACGCAAGACTCTGTCCAACTTGGCCTTGAACACTGCTAGGGATGGAACATTCACAACTTCCTTGGGCAACCCATTCCAGTGCCTCACCACCCTCACAGTAAAGAACTTCTTCCT
>WYDI02038812.1:94404-115206 GCA_009867235.2 Psittacus erithacus | reverse complement strand
GATAGAAACAAAAAACCCACATATGCCACCCCCCACCCTGGCACAACCGTCATTATTTTTTTAAGAAAAACACCTAATTGCCCCAAAAAAAAAAAAAAAAAAAAAAAAAAAAAAAAATAATCAATGAGATTATACCTAGACTGTTGCAATCAGAATACAGTTTTCTGGAACAAATTCCCTACACAACTTGCATTTCAGAAGTGGTAAACTACACTATCATAACGTGTACAGCTCAAACTTAGGTAAAACTTGCCATCAAGCAGGTTTACATATGAACCACTACCCAAACATGAAGCACATCACAAAAAGGTGTGGTTGTCTTTTCACCCATTCTCATCACTTTTTACTTCCTAGTGAATTTATATTGCCATTAAAAACATGGGTTTACATCAGCAGTATACATAGCATCCTCAGAAATTCAATGAATACCATCTCCATTGCATTAAAAAAAAAACCCAAAAACCAAAACAAAAAAACCAAACAAACCCCTGAAGTACTTGTGTTCACTAAGAGACTAGATCACACCCATAAGCAGATTTAAACAATTTTTTTTCCCTGGCTCAAGTTCCATACAGTTCAGATGCAAAGTCACAGTGGCAAAAGAGCAATTCCTTTTGTACCCATAGGAGTATATACTGCTTTTCCCTAATCCTCTGCCAGAGGACAAAATTTATCTGACATTTTCCATGAACTATTTGTATGTCTGTGTAAAATTAAAGTGCTTTAGAAAGAGTTTTCAAATTCCTATTAAAAGGAAATACTAGGCAAAAGTTCATTTTCATCACTTAACTTTCATCATTAATTAAGCACAGATCTGTTGCTGAAAAAACCCAAGCATTTACTTTTATAAATCTGAAACCAGGTATAGTATATATATCTAAAGTTTTTTGTTATAACTTCTGAAAATGCTGTATTCTACTTTCCTGAATAGTTCCAGACCCCTGATTATTTTAGTCCCACACCTTTGTGTGTTACTTTTCCAGTTCTGCTGTATTGTTACTAAGGTAAGGCAAGGAGAATTACCTGCATCTAGATGCAAACATGGCACCACTTCATACAGCAAAATGATAAAGTTTCTGTATTTGTTCTCTATTTGCTTTCAAGCACTTTATCCACTGTTTCAAACACTACTCCTCTGGTATTTTCATGGAATAGTCTAACATAATTCAAAGATTTTTATGTATGATAATAATCAACCAAGAAATGATGAGTTAAGATTTTTCTTTACACATAACATTTTTACTACCAGCCTCAATAAGTGACTTTATTTCCAATTTACTATAATGAGATCCTTCTGCAACCAGCTGCCACCAGAGAGACTTAGAAAATTGCTGAGGTTTTGTTTTGATGAACTGTCTATTAGTCCTCTTCCCTTGATTAGTTTTTTAAAAATATGATGAACGTCACCAAAGGCCCCCCTCCATTAGGGAATGACCTGTCACTTATTTTTATCTGTTCATCAGCAATTCAAATAGTTATTAAACCATAAAAGGACTTTTATTGCATCAGAATATCATACGACAGGAAGAGTCCTTAGCAGATAACATTGATTACATTTTCAAAAATGCAGCTGACAAAGTGACACACAAAGACCACAACATAGTTCTTTACCAACATACTTATTCACCTATAATTCCTAAGGTATAAGCTTTCCCTACATAACCATGTCACCTCCTCCTAAAGTTTACCTAGTTAGTTCTTGGTTTAAATCAAATCTCTACAGGTTTTAATCAGTTTGTACAACAGGAAAAATGGTTACTTTGGAATGGTATAAAACAAGAAATAAAATTAAAAGAAATCAGTCTGTTATCCCCAGCTCTCTGAAAGCAAGACTATTTAAGCAACAGGTTACATACTGCATATGGTAAAAAAATCCTAAATACAATAGTGGGAATAAATGTTATCTTACTTGCAATTTCTTACTGATCATTTTAACGATTAGTGTTAAACTCTAAAACCTGAGGCTCTTTCTGCGTAAAAAACAACCACCCAACACCCTACCCCACCTCACCTCAAAATAAAAAGAAGCCCTCATATTCCGTCCTAAGAAGGACAAACCCAAACACTTTTTTCTTCTCCCATTATGGTCTCACATTCAAACTCTTTGGGGTTTCTTTTGTACTCCCTTACATACTTCTATCTTTATAATCAATTACCTAAACAATGCCAGGTTCCCTGCTTCTTTGAAACAAATAGTTCTCAAAGCCTCACATAAGAGTGCCTTCAAAAAAAAAAAAAAAAAATAAAAAATTTGGCATACATTTAGAGCAGCTAACAACTTCTTTAATATAGCTTTTAGTTTACCTGTTCAACTTCCTGTGACCTTCATTACTTCACCTTAAGTTAAACAGAGGGTTAACTATTTGTGTTATCACTATTATACCTCTTCAAAATAAGATACTTTTTGAACCAGGTTTCATACTGTGGTGGTTTAAGCCCAGCCGCTAATCCAGAACAACGCAGGTGTTAGCTCACTCCCCCCCTTCCTCCCCCCCACTCCCAGAAGGATGGGGAGGAGAATCAAAAGAATACAACTCCCACAGGCTGAGATAAGAACAGGCCAGTAACTCAGGTATAACACAAACCACTGCTGCTAGCACCAGTAATAATAATGATAAGGAAAAAACAAGGGAAGAGAATACAATCGCTCACCAACTGCTAACCGATACCCAGCCCGACCGAGCAGTGATCTGGCCCTTCTGGGTAACTGCCCCCACTTTATATAGTGGGCATGATGTGCTGTGGTGTGGAATACCTCTTTGGCTAGTTTGGGTCAGGCGTCCTGTCTCTGCTTCCTGCTGACTTCCCCTCCTCCCTGGCAGAGCATGAGGCTCAGAAAGTCCTTGGTCACAGTAAACATTACTGAGCAGCAACTAAAAACACTGGTGTTATCAGCGCTGTTCCCAGGCCAAAAGTCGAAACCACAGCACTGCACCAGCTACTAAGAAGGAGAAAAGTGACTGCTACTGCTGAACCCAGGACACACATATTACCCAGGAGCACATGAAAAGCTCCTTCTATTGAATTCTGATTAACTGCTCAAAAAGCGTAACACCATAAAGCAGATCTACAACTGACAATTTTCAAGTGTGCCTTTGTACAGCCTAATCTCTCTTAGCAAAATGACTAAAGTACTTACACGCAATCAAAAATATTGCGACTATATTATACTACTTCTATTTAGACTTAACATTTCCTTCCCAAGAAAAAGCAAAGAGCAATTTCAATACTTAGGTTGTCTCTTTGTGATTTTTTTTGTTAACCTGTAATTATTTCATCACTCTAACTTGTACAAATATTTTAGCATCTCCACGATTATCTTTTCCATCAGCTTTAAAAATGCTACATTAAAACTCATAAGCAAGGTTGGATCTACTAAACCCACCATAACTTACATCAACTCTGACTGACAAGGCACAATAACTGAATATAGTTCGACTGTATGCGCTGCAACTGTCGTTTTACTTAATGTTCTCTTTGCTATTTCTTTCCTGAACTTGCAATTCTGTCGTATCTTAAGGAATGCATTACTGAACAGCAAGCACTCCATACTAATCAATGTGTTCTAATTTTGATTTTAAAATTCTGCTTGTAATCATCTTAAGTTTTATTAGAAGCAGAAAAGAAACCTAGATGCTTTAAGTCTAATATACATGCTGCATCTATTCAAAAATGTTCATGCTAGCAGCTAAAGAAATGTCTCACCATAAATTCACTATCTACATGATAGAACTAAGGCTTTGCCCAGCCATCTGCATCACAGCACTACCAACCAACCAAGCCCATCACACCACTACCAACCAACTACCAAGCAATTATCTATCATTTCTTCCGCAACAATGTAAACTTTAGCTCTACAAATTCTTATGCCACTTGATCTATGGTCACTGGAATTCTGCCTGGCAGGATATGCTTGAACACAGGGCAAATTAGACCATACGTGCACCCTTGGGGCAAACCACTGTGCAGCCCTCACCAACACTGCAAATACACTCTACTCAATAATCATATCCAGCAGAATTTCAGTCTACCTCAACTCATTCCTCACACTTCCTACAATCTAAGTATTTACCACAGGTGAAAAAAATATGTATGGCCTAAAAAAATGAAGTTGCAAAGCACCTGGAAGAACAGAGCAATTGAAGTTATGTTTCACTTTTAACACAAGCTTCCTAATATTCTTTAGTAAGTCATCAGCACCCTAACATTAATCAACTACCAGCCTGAGTAGGAACTTGTCCATACAGGAGGTCAGCATAACATACTAACCCAAATAAAACATGAGGCTCACTTCTTGAGCACTACAGCATCCTACAGCTTACCAATAACTTGTCTTGTTACTGTCAAGGAAAAAAAGGAAGAAAAAAAAATGATAAACTACCAAAAACCACACCAAACCAGCATACATATTTTTTTACTGCTTTCATCAAAACAAGGTAATTATGAAGCCAGACATCTGCACAGCATTGTTTTTCACTAATGATTTTAAAAATCCATTTTCTCAGCTCTTACAATTCTAAAATTAATTTTTGCTGCCTACAACTACACTGCATACAAATGAAAGTTAGTATCAGTGACACTTAATGAATACCTCCACAATGTAAAGGCTTACTTTTCACAAAACTCAATATTCAAACTTTACAAATACCAATTTCAAAGAGTACTTTGGTGTGTTGTTTTGTTCCACACTCGGGCTAAAAGCATCCATAATTTCTGATTCACAAACCAGTAAGCAAGACTTAAGCATAAACTTAAAGAACTGTGCACTAAAATTAGCAAATACACACACACATGCATTCATTCAAGAGAGTTTTACTAAACTTCAAAATTATCAATGTTCAGGAAAAAGCTGCTTTACATACTAAGCGCCTCCTTTCCCTAACAGGTTAAACTAAACTAAACCACATAAGAATCCATTATCAGTGGAATTGTACCCTCCTGCGTTGCTCTCAGATATTAGGCAAGTGTTACATATCAGAAGAATGAAGCATTGCTGTCCAATTCAGTGAAATGGCAGTGGCAAACATGCTAGCATAAGCAGTGCCATTCCAGTACATGAAACAAGCATGAACAATAGCAAGTCAATTGCTACAAGCAGCAATGGAAGCATCAAAGCAGAATTAACAGGGTAAACGTTATCTAACTGCACACAAGGCATTACACACATTTTATTTTATTGTCCAGTCAACTGACCTATGTTTAATTTCTTAGCTCATTATTCTGTCCCATGAACAGACCTTTTCAGCACAAATTCTTTCATTTAAATGAAGAAATCAGCATCTCCTTTTTTAAAATACACAAATAGGCCTCAGTGATATTTGCTTCAGAAAAAAAAAAGTGCTAAAATATGCATGTCACCATCTCAATTTTTAAAGTGTTGCTTCTTTGCAAACTACTAGAAAAGTGAAGCATATGGAGCAACAGAATAACTCTACAATTCCACTGCTCTGAATAAACCAAATATGTTGTGACAACCACATCAGTTTTATTTACAGCACCTTTCTGAAATTTAAAGCATCAAGAAATTACACTTTATCTCACAAGGAGTACTTCTAGAATTTTCTGAACATACTTTTGAAGTATTGAAGACCAATGCTTTTATCAAAGTTAAGGATGTCACAATATCTTTGCACAGTTCAAAATCAAAGGGGTCATAGTAGTTAAGTCTAAATAGAAGGACAAAATGGTTTCCTGTAACATAATTTGCCTTTAAAATACTAGTCAGATGCTTAACTTGACATGGATCTAAAACAGATGTGCATGAAAGGTACAAACTAATAAAGAGTTATTTTTATGTTTTTACAGTTCAAATATTAAAAAGGCTTATTTGAAGATTAACAGAAGGCCGTCTGTCTTCTCAATGTTACTGCACAACTGAGTTCTTTGCTTTCAAGTTTATAAAAAGGTGTGACATTACCTCCTTCTCTCCTAACCTTGCAGTAGCAGATCAACTGCAAGACCTGTTTCTCTTCTAAGAAACCAATACTATCACCTAGAATAGCTCACTGACACACACCACCTTCAGAAGAATATTAACACCACATTTCATGTATCAGCACCATTATCACCAATTATGTTAATCATTAACAGCTTGATGCTAGGCAGATGCCTTTAAAGACTTTCCAACAGGTTAGAGGGACTTTAACCATTTCCAGGAGATGCATTAAATTGTTCTATTGTGATATTCAAGTGGCAATACCTTGTGATGCAGTCTGTGGTAACAACTAAAGCTGTTCGGATGGGTTCATGCAAAGATTCTTGAGTTCATGATGATGGCAGTGAGAAAAGAGCTTGGAAACTTACCCAGAGCAAAGTATTCAAGCCCTAAAGATAGGTGAAAATGGAGGGCAAGGGGAAAGGAATAAGATATGGGAAAGAAATATTAATCTATTTTCAAAAGGAAATGAATCATTTAGTGTCCAAAGGTGAATGTTGGATAAACTGAGGAAATTGGATAAAACCTAAACTACCTAAAGTCAAAATCCCAAAACTGCTGGGATTCAGTCTCCCAACTAGTTTGCCTCAGGCTCTGAACAATTTTCCTAAATGGAGTGTTTCTCACAGAAATACCAATTAAAGGAAATGTTTTCAAAACAAGCAACACACCACGTGTTTGCAGCAAGGATTATATTTTATAGCCCACAAAGGACAATATACATCTACAGTTTCCTGAATAAACAGCAAAAACATCACAAGCTCACCTACTAAACTCAATACAGAAACCTAAAGGAGTAACGTACATACACAAACAACTCTGCCTCAAAAAAAAAGTATATTCCGGATTCTGAAACACATAGGTTTTCAACTTTTTACACAGGTGCTTAGAAGTACAAAGACACTTCCCATGTGGGCCATGAATACTTAGATGGTAAGAAATGCAGCTTGCTTATTGAACTTTTTTGCTTATTCTTTTTGCTACATTACCAGTAAGATCAACTCAGAGTGTAAGCAACCAGTATACCACAATATCCTACAGCCTAAATTAAGTAATTTTTAAAAAAGAAATAGGAAGAGGTAGATAAACTCTATTTCTAGAAAAGCAAAAGGACTGGTAGGTTCAAATTTTCCCAAACCAAATCCACAGCAGCCAGTTTGTAGCAACTAGTGCTGCTGTCAGAAGTATTTTTTTTTTTTTAAATTTGAAATTAAGTAACATGGTGCAAGAATACTCTATGGCTATTTCTGTTCTCATCACAGGTCTATAACATTTACCATCAAACGTGGGAAAAAGAGCATTACTTGCGCTGGCATTTCAAGCTTCATCTGCTTACCACAGTGCTTGCTACTACTATTTATCTCAATCATACACAAGCTGAGGTATGGGGGGAATTAGATGGTTTGACCTTAATGAGAAGGCTAGTTATGTATACTAAGCTTTGAACAGAAATCTTCCCTTAGAGAAAAAACAGCTTGGCCTTCATAACACAGCTATATTTGACTGAGCACCATCTCTGTGTAAAGCACAATTTGGACAGTTAATAAATTACTGTTCAACTGTCTGCACCAGCATTTTAGTCCACCCACTGTATTTCCACTATAGATAATACTTAGAATCTAACAGTCTTTCCTAACATCAGAATCCCTTCCATTTCAGATGTCATAAACTATTTGGTGCTGCTCTTCCACTCTTCTGAAGGAAACAAATAGAACTTGCTTATTTGACGACATCCATTTAACCAGACAGGTAAAAAACATGAACTGAGCTCAGATTCAGGCTCCTGTAAGCCTACTGGATGTCCTACCATTGCCCTTCTTGAAGCAGCCTCAGAAAGAGAGGAAACTGCACAGGGTTACAAAGAAAGTGGAGCAACAGATATTCCCCAGAAGATACAATCAATTCAGCTGGGCAGGGAAGGCCTGTAGTTTGCATGCATCTTTCTGAAAGCCCTTCCAGAATTCAGAAGTATCATCTAGTTCAGTATATAAAAAACACGCTATATACTAACAGTACTAAGTCTTCCAAGATGCATATTAACTACTATTTTAATTTCAAATTAAGCTATGCCATTAAATGCATGAAATAGCAGTATTCTGAAGTCACTTTCAAAATCCAAACCTAACCATCCATCTAATTATTATGAGTCATTGATTAGTGAACAGGCAAAAGCTTTAAAACTCACAAGTGCTTTTGGGAAATTTTGATGGTGCCCACAGAAATTCTAGAAGAGCAAGTACAAAGCACAGTAATATGGTTAAAAAAAAAAAAAAAAGAAAATTAGCTCCAACATGGCTTGTAGTAAGTTTGACATTTATAAAGTCAAAGAGGTACGTTCAGGCATTCCCAGAACAACAAAATAAAAAGTTCAAATCCAGGGGTGGGACTGCAAAGGTTTAAAAATACAAGTCATAGAATCAGAAAAATTTTTTAATGCAGAACACTATCATAGCAGTAATTAAAACAAGCATGCATCTTTGCAGAGGGCAATGCTCCAACATAAAGATCAATGAAATTGTTACATAAAGGCAAATTCTTACATGCTAAAATGCAAGGCATTACTATCACCTGCTAAATATTATTTGTTCACTTGTCCAAGCAGATTTAATAAATATTACTGAAAAGCAAAATGCAAAACTTACAGAGCACCAAGATACCCCGCTGTTGGGTTTTTTTAGCCTTGAAGGCCTAGTTTGAAGGCTTTATCTGTTCATTTCTATGCCTAGTAATTCTGCAGTACAAATATTTTCATTTTGATCTGTTCAAGAAATGCTACAGCACCTTCGATTACACTGCTATAAGTACCACCCCAGCTATTTTCCTTTTAACCATACACAAGATGGTATGCTTGAAGTTCAGTATATAGGGATGAGACAAACCTACAAGAAAAAAAGAGATGGCATCTAATTCAAACAGAACAGCTACACAGAAGTCTGGTTTACCACAATGGAATCACACTTCAGGATGTACACATTGAAACTAGTTCCTGAGCAAAGCAAGCAAGACTTAAATCCTGAGAATTCAGCCGCAGAGATAAAAGCACTTTAAATGAAGCAAACTGCATGTTGTCATAAGGAATAAAGTACACAACCAAGTTTTCCACGTTTTGCCCTAACAACTCTCTAAGCATGGAAGCACGATTCCTTAAGTTACATATCAAACCTTCTTTTGAGGGGGTTTGCTTTTACTGAGAATGAAATTTTAAAATCGTGAGTCTTTAAAAAATACATATAATCTGTGTCAGCTCCTAGCACTACAATTATGTCCCACACACTATCACTCACTCATACACTTGTATACAAAGAAATTCAAAATATGTAAATTTGCATCTTATTTTCCATAAAAAAAGACACACACCACTGAATACATATCCTTATAACAAACCACAGCTTTTACAAGCTATAGATGAAACACACAAACCCCACAACTTCACTTATTAATTATCTAAGTAGGACAAATTCAAGCTTATTTACATACTTCAAACTTTTCATCCTTGTTAGAAAAATAACAAAACTTAACATCTTTCTATACAAGTCCAAAACTTACGTGGCATAAATCAAGAGAACTGACAATACCTACTTTATCTCTTCTTTATGTATTTAGATAACTGAGAGTTCCCTAACATTTTTCATTCACTGTGCTATACACATCACATGGTCTACAGCAAGCTTCCATCAAAGCATCTTCAAAGACTGCAGAAGATTCAAATCTTTTACAGGCTATTCAAGATGCAGTTCTGACAGCACAAGTCATTTGGGGCACCTCCCGAAGCCTTAAGTTTCACACATGGATTGCAAGTGTTTAAATAAGCACACACTGTATCAGAGTACAGCCTGCTAGATATTCAGTGACCTAGCATAAGTCTAAAATACATACTCAAAGAGAAGCCTTCAAGCTACTTGCTCCAACCTGACAGTCATTTTAATCCATTTAATCAAGCTCTCACTGCTCCCGTAAACAGGATGAAAGGCTGAAAGCAGATCTACACTTAATTTGCTCACACTTCTCCTCCCCAAAATATGAGAAAAGTGGTTATGGATAAAACCATTTATAGTTGTCTTTACATTCTGAAAAAGCAGGAGAAATTCAGTAGCTAATTCTGCAAAATCCTTCATCTGGAAGTTTTGAGAATCTTAAAGGAGACAGAGCATACCTGCTATAGGCACATATCCAACTCCTTGCTGATACACAGTGGGCATCAGGACTACTGGCTGGGGCTGCATCATCACGGCAGCTGGCAAAGACTTGACACAAAAAAGCACAGATCAGAACCACCCAAGAAAGAGAGAAAAAAAAAAAATAAACCAGCAATCAAAACAGTAATTGCAAGCAAGCTGCCATATTGCAAATCCATGTACAATAGGAGCATACTAAGTGCTAATGTATATTAAGCAAAATCTCTGGCAAATTAACTGAACCACCATCCTTTTAAATGAGTTAATTTTCCTGTAAATCAATACAAACTCATGTCAAACTAGCCTTCTGAAATAGTTTGATAAATTTTGTCACTGAAGTGAATTATTTTAAAATACGGGTTTAATCAGTTTTCATGCTTTATTTTCATGAAATGAACACACAACATATTCATCATTAATTAAATCTTAGTGTAAAACTAAGTTTTATGATAAGCAGTATACTTCTTCTAGAAACAAGCCTTAGTTCAAATCAATTATTTTTGAGGTAAATTAATACTTTAAATAAAATATCAATTTAACTCCATTTCCTCTTACTACCACAATTCCTGTTCAGCTTAATCCTGGAAAATATTAAGTGGTCAGATTCTGTGTACAGTACATCCACGGGCCAACAGTTTTAAAGGTATATTCCAAACTCATTTTAACTAGGAGTGATAGAGTAACTGTTCAGATATGGTGCAGAATGTGAATTTCAAATAGCTGGGAACATCTGTTCCCAGTTGTTGACTCAACAGTAACTTGGAACTTTTGATGATGCACAAGCGTAACCGGAAGTATTCAGGGCTGCACATGTTACAGGGCTGCTACTTAAGACACAGGTGACAGATAAGATACTCCATGAGCTGCTAAATGGACCAATGTAAGTCAACAGTTAATGACCAGAAGCACCAAATGAACAAGAACGGAAGTAAAAAACAAGGCCATTGGAAAGAGAATTCAAAATAGCCAAGAAAGACCTAAGACAGAGGAGAGTTTCCATTACTTTTGCTTTAAAACTGATATCAATTTCTAAAGTTTCAGGGGAAAAAGAAATTAAGTTATGGTTAGATTCCACAAAGCTGTTTTAAAATTATTATTATTAAATTAGAAATTACAATGGACCATTTGACTGGGGATTTCTTTTTTAGACTTCTGTTAGTACAGGAGCAATCTGTATTTTTGTCATCACAAAACCAGATAAATACATACCCATTTACCACATCACCAAAAAGCTTTAATTAAATTAGTATTTTTGACTGCTGATCCCAAACTACAATTATTCTAAATGCTAACACACATAAACACCTAGAGTAAGGTACAATGAAACTATTTCTACTTCAATCTAAAATATCTCCCTTCCACTAGACAAAAAGCTCTCCCTCCCTCTTCTCACCCCAAACTTGGCTTACCGTGTATGACATAACCAGATTAATCATTCCTTCCTTGTCATCACCTTGCCTTCCACTCAAGCTATACCATTCATCCTCCACATTTCCTTGTTTCAGAGATTCAGGAATCGTAATGTGCGTCCAAGCGATGCGGTCATCCATCGAAAAGGCCCGCTGGAATATAATTAAAGAAAATATTAAAATTATTTTCAAATAACACTCCCTTCACCTTTATGCTATTTCATTCTGCCATTTTTAAGTTACTCCTTTTAAAACTACTGAAGTATCAGTAAATATTTTAGCCATCTCCCTTCAAAAATGAATGATGCTTGTCGTGGTTTAAGCTCTGCCACACAACCCACTCAGTCACCCCCCGCCCCTTTCTCCCTCAGCTCCCAGAGGAATGGGGAGGAGAATCGAAAGAATACAACTCCCACAGGTTGAGATGAGAACAGGCCAGTAACTCAGGTATAACACAAACTGCTGCTGCTAGCACCAGTAATAATAATAAGTGAAAAAAACAAGGGAAGAGAATACAATCGCTCACCAACTGCTAACCAATACCCAGCCCCACCCCAGCAGAATCTCCAGCCCTTCTGGGTAACTGCCCCCACTTTATGTAGTGGGCATGACATGCTGTGGTATGGAATACCTCTTTGGCTAGTTTGGGTCAGGTGTCCTGTCTGTGCTTCCTCCCAGCTTCCCCTCCTCCCTGGCAGAGCATGAGGCTCAGAAAGTCCTTGGTCAGACTAAACATTCCAAGCAGTAGCTAAAAAAAATCGGTGATAACACCACTGTTCCCAGACCAAAAGTCAAAAACACAGCATTGCACCAGCTACTAAGAAGGAGAAAAATGACTGCTACTGCTGAACCCAGGACAATGCTTTAAGTGGGATTATAGACTGATTACAGGTATTAAATAAGAAATTGAAAATCTGAAGCAGAACACTTCTAGAAATACAACATGCCAACTGCATCACAGTCTGCATGCATCTAGTGACATTATATCAGAGGCCATTAAATGAATGTAAACAGCTTCTGTTTACATTACTACAATGGGCTGTGAACTCCAGTAATTCAGGAGTAGATGCAAGTACTGATCTGCCACCTCTGTTGCAGCAATGAATCAGACACTTCAACCAATTAAGCAAGTCCACAAAATAGTATCCAAAAGCCTCCCTTGTATAATGAGCACGCTGCTGCCACAGCGTAAAGTTTTACTACACACAGTATGACAGGCAGCAAAAAAGAGGCAAATAGACTTTGGCTTCAGTTGTGGCCTCATAGTTTCTGCTAATAAGCCCTAGTCACTACAGTCTATACTTAACAGCTTTATTCTCAGCATTTATGAGCTTGAGAAAACATCCAAATTCCTCCTTAGAATAACACTGAAACTTTCTGACTAAACCAGCACTGTATAAACATGCTATTTTTAATAGGGACAGTGCAAAATATAAGTCTGCAGGGCATTCTGATACTGAAGAGGAGCTTAAACACCACTCAAGACATTTTTGCTTCTCTTCCTTTGCAAGGAACCCTGCTAATTCCCCGTATCAGCTACCACAGGAAAAGGAACAGCTCTGACATTCTTGGGGAAGAAGGAAATACATAGCAATTCTGACCTCATCAAATATCTCTAGATAAAAAGAGTCCACACCCAGAGGAACAGTGCACTGAATAACTTTGTTCCAGCGGGGGTTCTTGGCTCCATTATGTGCTGTTGGAGTTTCATATACAGCATACCCCAGCCGTATTCGACAATATGGATCCATGCGCGTCATTCCATAGTTTTTTGCCAATTTTGCCTGGAAAGAAAAGAAAGCCTTTATTTACACTAACTTGAGAAGTTAATCACTATTAATTCACTAAGAGAATCTAATATTCAACAAAGAACAAGAGGTACACATTTCTGAGGTAGACAGGAAGGTGGAAGGTATCACCAAGGAAAAACAGCATTCAGATTAAAATATAAGCCAATTGACACCATTAAGTGTCTGATAAATGTTTAAAAAGGAACCTCATTTTTATTGTCTGTTGTACAAAAAAACAGATCTTTACAACAGCTAAAATAAGTTACCTCCTGCCAAACCGAAAGATAGATGATTACAAAGAAATAGTAACAAGTTCAATTTTTGCCTAAGTATCTGCTCTCCAATATACAATCATAAACTTAATGTGATCCATAGCCTGTCCTTTTTCACTGAAATACTTTTAAATGATGAAATACAGAAAACCAGTAGCTTCAAAAGTATCACACAATACAAAAGCACAGACTGCAAAAGCAGTTCAACTGAGGTAAAATCTAGATCTTGCTTTTCAAAATTATTGAAAAATTTACTTAATCCAGTGTATACTTTGCTATTACTTAATTCAGTGGGCAACTTAAGTTCTACTCTACTATAAAAACAGATGCTGTATAGAATTAGAATATATAAAACATGCTTTTGCTGTAACATCCAAGGAATAGAACAAAACAAGTTGATAACGCTCCTGAAGACAACACTCATTACTGTTACACAGATATGCCAAAGTAGAAATTGGACTTTTTAGAAATGCTGTTTCTCTGACCTGTACTAAGCAGCCTGTAGTTCTCATTATGTAAGACAAGTGACAAAACATGGTGCCTAGGATGCCTCCCACTTACAGGGCATTTAAAGAACAGGAAAAGTTGAGACTTGCGTAAGATTTAGAAGCAATGGCAGCAGCTCTGGTCTAAAAATCCCTTTTCTCCTTCAGTGCACATACTGGTTCAGTAGCTCCTACATTAGATCTGGTGAGAAAGGTCTCAAACTGTTTCTTGTAAATGTGGCCTTAATTAAAGTAGGAAAGTTGGCACCCAAATTATGCACTCTCTAGACTCTCATGGCCTGAAATAAAGCAGTTTATCATAAAGTTTCACCTAAAGAAAGGACACTATCAACTCTGCTTAGACAAACTTACCACCATTTCTATCTATCTGCAAGGAAAAAAAAAATCCAGAAAGCTACCTCCCCAAAAACATTCTCTAATCTAAGGCACACTGCTCTTACACTTTATCAACACATATTTAAATACAAAAGCCTTACACCAGCTTTTCATGTTGCACAGGTTAACTATGCCATGGTAAGTCTCCTATGCAGAATGCTAAATGTCCCAATTATGCACCCAAGATTACGACAGCATTCTTGCACAAACTCCCAGACAGGTACAGAAGACTCTCTCTTGGGACACCACGGGGCTGTACTGCCATTTACAGTGGGATAGGTTTGGATCAAAACTCCAGAGGTCCTCAGTTATGCTGTGATTCTGTAAGTGGTTATTTACAGACATGGCATCATAAATAGCCATTAGCTTTTATTCTTCAAGCAAGAATTTTTTTTATTGTCTGCACAAACACCTTAAAACAAACAAGGATCAAACCTGATCAAGACCAGCATCAACTCCAGCACTTCACCCATCCAAACAGTAATCTGGATGTTTCTGTACACAGACACTCAAAATGAGATGCAAAACTCCTTCTTGAATACTGTACTGTCTGCCCCCTTAATTGCACCAGGACCCTCTACTATCTATACTCACTGGATCAACAAACCATGACAAAAAGCACTTTAAGCTGTCCAAGCAAACAGCCAAAGATGAATCGCCTATGGAGTAGCATGCAAGTTGCTAGAAACTGCCAGAGAGTTAAGAGACATGGTAGTTGTTTGATAAATAGGTTAAACCTCAAGCCCATAAGGATACAAACTGAATCATCTACTCCTAGCTCCTGAAAAAAAAAGAAAAACAAAAAAAAAACCAACAACCTTATACTAAAGCTTCTTCCGCTATGCTCTAAAAGCAATGACATTTTTCTGCTGCTTCCAGTCTTACTCTTCTCTGAACACAGACTGGGAAACTCAGAGCTAAAAAAAGGGCTGCAACTGAACGTAATTGATGAGTTCAAGCATCTAGACTTCAGAAGTAATAAACCTTGAAAAAGCATTACTCAGTTTTCAAAAGAAGGATATAACCTGTGAAAGAGCAAACTGACCAGCTGAAAGACAAAAAGGAAGGATCAGTGCCTCTTTTCCTGAGAGACCTTATATGGGTTTACTCCCCAGTAAGGGCCCCACCATGGAAGCTGCAGCCATACACATACTATTGCAGACTTGGTGCTGAATTTGAGCTAAGTATCTCTTTGGTATGTTTAGGCGGAAAAACTTAAAAACAGCACCTGTAAATAGATGAAGCGTGTTAAGTTAATACAAAGGACATCTTGTGTGCTAGTGCAGATAAACAGAAATGTGTTGAGACAGACTAGTATTAAAACCTGAAATCCACTACCAAAAGGGTAAAAGAAAGGATAACAATAGAAAAGAGGAAACAGAAATAAAGAGACAGGACTACACACTCGTGATTAATAAGAAAGCTTGCAGAAAGCAGTAAGAAAAGCAGCAAATGCATTAGAGAGGAAATAGGGATGGAACAAAGAAGTTTCCTAAGGAAAAATACATAACGCACCTGCAGTTCCCTACAATATTAAAAAAAAAAAAATTGAAGTTGCTAATGTCTTCCAAAATTAAGTGTTTCTACAGGAAGCCTTAACAGAAATTTTCAGAGAAACTTATTTCTGCAAAAAAACATAATCCAGAAGTTTATTTGATTATGTGCTATCATAGCAAGGTTTACAGGCAATTGCTGCACAATACAACTAGGAAACATGAAACTGAACAAAATGCTCATGCACAGAAACATAAACAGAAATCTGAAAGATTATTCATTCCCTATATACAAGTAATTTAGTAACTCAAATTCCAACACAAAATCTTTGTGGTCACTGATCAAAAGAGACTGTATTAATTACTTAATTGTACAAAGATGGCACAATTTATACCTGTACTACAGTAATGCTGAGTCTGCCTACTGTACCCATTGGTCCTCCATATTGCAGCTGCTGAGCTGCCTGGGCATCCAGCTGGATTTGCTGCTGCTGCTGGGTTGGGGTAATGCGAAGAAAATCTTGAGGAAGTTCACCAACATATACCTTAAAAAGGAAAAAGAGACAAACCTTCAAATCTAAGTCTTTCACTAATCATGATGAAAAAGAGATAAGAATATAAATAAAAGAAAAGCTAGCAAAAACATTCAGCAGAATTTAGTCTAGTTTAGCATGTACAAAGAACTAATTAAATTACAAAGCTGCCAACTCCTGCAGAGAATATTCTCATACACACTTTCAAAAATGCTAATTTCTAACATAAGCCTCTGAAAAAAGTAGCACATACCAAGCCTGCTCTGCAACTAAACATTTAATCAGCCAATACAAAAGTCAGAGCTATGGAGTTTTATATGCCATTCACATATGACATCTGATGGCACCCTGCTCTTTCACTTATCTATCACTCATGTTGCATCCAGTCATTCCTGTAATAAGACCAAGTACACTGCTTTATTTGGAAGGGTCACTTTCACAGTCACCTTTAAGACAAATTAGAAAGATATTTCCTACGAACCAAATCCTTCAACATAACTAAGAATCCTTCAATATCACAAAGTTTTTCAAATGTTAAACACAGCCCGCACCTAACCTTGGGGACAAATTGAGAAGAAATTCTACCATACTCCAATCAGTAATAGGTGGATTCAAAATCTGGTCTACCACACGAAAGAGCCATAATAAAAAATTCAAATTAGAAATACACTACAGGAACTCTGCCCTATGTGCCAATATGCATTAGCAGTCACTATGTATTTTTCTCTTAACTTTACAAGGAGGGAATGTTTCTACCTGGTTACTACCTAGTTACTTGTTAACTACTGTTAATTCAACAACCATTCAGGTTTTAAATGCTCAATAAATATTATCAATAACACATTTAGAGAGATGATCACATTAAAATAACAAGCATACTATAACAGTAAATTTTAAAAGTCAAATAGAATGGCATAGAAAATTCGTAATTAAGCTGTATTCCTTTCTATTGTTTATAGAGTTGCTAACATATTTAATACAAAATGGCCACCTCATCAACAGAAAAAAACTGAGCAATTTCTTATGCTGCAATCCCAGGCAAGGTTACTCAATTTTGTATCTGGCAGATGCATGCCTACAGAATATAATTTAAGAAGTTAACAGGCCTCTAGGGCGTAGCTTTTGAAGATCAGACAACACTTGCATGTCAAGATTGCATCTTGGAGACAGAAAGTGCAGCTCTTCCCAAAATCACATTTTGTATGACTACTGCTATTTGAGAGCCTCGGGATCCGGGCAACAGTAGGCGTTACATGCCAGAAAGGAAATTATGAAAAAGGCTAAAGAGGAAGTACTGAATGCCTGCTGCTAGGCTATTGGGAGGGAGAAGAGAGAATCAGTTTAGCTTACAAGCATCTTAAAATATTGCAATTAGGATCCTAGATAGCTTACTTTTTAAAAAAAAGGTGGAGGGAAATGGGGGCAGAGAGGGGGAAGACTAAGCTAAAAGACAGTGCTAATATAAAAAGAAAGCTTATTTAAGTTAGGCTGGAAAACGAGACAGGGTCTTATAACAGCCTTCTCATTAAAAGGCCTGTAATAAAAAAGGAGTTAGCTTTAAAATGAAACATAATCCATTTATATTTGGAACAGCACCAGAATTAACAAGGCAACAGCATTTACAACGCAGCAGGACCCCTCCAACCCCTGACCTCCAAGAAGTTTCAGATCTGGTATTACTAGTATCTCTAAGGACTGACATCATAAAGATTTTCCATAGACAGAAGCAGTGGCCGCAGCCCTGAAATTACATTCCTATATGCACAAGCTCCCTCGTCAACTTAGAGAAGACTACAGCATATTTTGTCTCCACCATCTTAATATGGACATTGAAATGCGTAATTCACTCACAGCAGAAGTTTAGTTATCATTCACTTTTTAAACTTTAAGACATCCAAGCGCTGCTCCAAAATAAAATACATAAGCTAGTCTCTCTACTAAGGTCCAAAAGAAACAAATTTGTTAGGGAGACCAAAGTTTACTTAGAGCATCTAAGCTGATTTTAGGTCATTCAGTTATCTCACACAAAGCTACATTCTTATCATGGAATTGCACACACAGACAGGAACTGAAAAAAGCTAGTGTTACTAAATTTTCAAAAGATCCAGGAGGTAAACCCCTCAAAAAGGAAGAGTACGGAACAAATGCATACACTCCCATCCTGAGCGTTCAGCTCTGACAGAGATCTGGTACACATCCTGGTGACGTAGTCAATAAAATATCTAGAAGAGATGCTTATTGAGGAAAATAAGACTATTCAGTAGGTTCTTATGCTAATTATTAGTTTGATTCCATATTGATGCAGATAAATCAGCAGCATACCATCTTTTCGTCTGTAAAGAAAATAAGCCAATTTATACCTTCCTCAAAGCATTTAAAAGCAGGCACTTAATTGCCACATCCCAATCCAAATCAAAAATATAAAGTTACATAACCAGAGGTGAACCACAATTTTTTCTTTTTTAAATAAGAACAGGAGTGACAAGCTTGTATCACTGATCCTACTCAACACCCATTTTAAACCAAATGCACTTCCTTCTACTACAGTGTTATTTAAGGAAGAAAGTGAAATTTAAACCTGCTTTGCCATCAACTTGAGAACAAAATATTAATTCCATTGGACATGTGAATTTTCCTACAACTCTCTTCAAGCAAGACAGCAACATGACAGGCCTATGACAGAACTACAAACTGGAATACAAATGTTGAGCAGACATTCATATAAAATAAGCCTGCCTTGTAATTACTTCCTAATAAACTTTACTGGCAGCACTGCATATCAAAAATATGAAAAATCTAGAAATAGAATATTGCCCTTCCTACCTGCTAAAACCACCCAAGAACTGGTTTTGAGGATCTTCAAAGTGAAATGCCACAGGTATAAAAACTGCATCTCAACTTCTTCAGATTGAAGGCGGCGTAATGTTCTACAGCCATCTGAGCTAATTTAGGACTGGGCTATCTCAGTCTCACCTTTCTAGTTCTTTTCACATCCGTTTCTTGTGCAACATTAAACAATGCGAAGGCAATTGTAAAGAATGCTTGTGCAGGAGGCTGAGCAGAAGAAAATTAAAAAGTTTGACAGTAAAGGGAAGAGAATGCAAGTCACCAGGACCCTTACATCACTAGCTGAACATCTGAATTACTGGTACCTACATAACAGAGGGAAAGGGAATGCAGGGCCAAAGACAACCACAAATGCCCTGACTTAAGAAACTATACACTGAGACATGATACATTCAGGGAACCAGGGTTTCCACACCAGCAATTACCAAGAAACTCATATTAGGTTTCAAAGAAGTTTCAAGTTAGAGCTTTAAACACCTAGCTACTAAAAAAAAAACAACTTTTAATCATTACTGTTTTTAAGAAAGATTGAGTGAATGAGAGGTTAAGTGCAAAGTTTCTCTGCCCATAGCAGGGGTGTTGGAATTGAGGATCTTAAGGTCCTTTCCAACCCTAACTATTCTACAATTCTACATTTTGCACAGCGGAGAAAAAATTGGGACAACATAAGATGCATACAGAGGTCCTAAAAAGAGCTAACTGATGTTTTTTTTCAAGGCTAGTCTCTGTCATCTTTGTAACAACATGGAGATTTGAGGAAGTCCCCTATAATCAGAGAAAGGCAAATCTCACACCCAGCTTTCAAGGGGGCAAGAAGAATGACTTGAGGAACCACAGGCAAGTCAGCTTAACTTCAGTTGCAAAGAAATTCACAGAGCAAGTCCTTCTGGAAACCATTTCTAAACATACAAAAAAAAAAAAAAAAACCCAGCAAACAAACCAACAGGAACTGGGAATAACTAGCCATTACCAAGGCTTTAAAAAGAAAATAAAAAGTCCAATGAGCCCAACTGCCTTCTACAATAAAATTATAATTTGTGAATAAAGAGAGAGCTGTAGATACCAAATCTGGGTCATTACAATCCAAATGGGTGGACCACTGGATGGATGAAAACCAGCTGGGTCACTGAGCTCCGAAGGTAAAGTTCAGCGGTTAATGACACAGGAGATAGCCAAAAGCTAAGTTTCTGAGAGGTCTATACTGAGATTAATTTGTATGTCAAGTATGTTTCCTTAGCAATAACCAGAAGTGAAGACAGAATGCACACTTACTAGTTCTAAGGATAACACCAAATTTGAGGGGAAATGACTAGTATGCTTGAGAACAGGACCAATCACCACAGTGCCAGAGAATTCACTGACAGGCATCTCATGAAATTCATAGGATCACAGAATAGTTAGGGTTGGAAAGGACCTTAAGATCATCAAGTTCCAACCACCCTGCCATGGGCAGGGACACCTCACACT
>WYDI02038812.1:82792-94304 GCA_009867235.2 Psittacus erithacus | reverse complement strand
AGACTGACTGGTCTGTAATTCCCCAGGTCATCCATTTTCCCCTTCTTGAAAATGGGGGTTGTATTTCCCTTTTTCCAGTCATCGGGAACTTCAGCTGACTGCCATGATTTTTCAACAAGCGCAAAGTCCTGTACTTTGGACGAAATAAACCTTGACACTGCTACAGACTAGAAAACAACTGGCAGGGCTACAGCTCTGCAGCGAAAAACATACGGGTCCAGGTGGAGAGCAAGCTAGACATGAATGAGCAGAGCACTCTCACAACAATGAAGACTAACAGCACACTACACTGCCTCAGGAAAAGCCTAGCCAGCAGGCCGAGGAAAGCGATTGTTTTTCCCTTTACTCAGCACTCATTAGACTACATCTGAAATATTGAAATTCACTTGGGGCCCAGCAGTACATGAAAAATTATAAACTTGAGTTATCCCAGCAAAGATCCACCAAGATGGCTCATGAAAAGCATTGTGAAGACAGGCTGAGAATTTGTTTAGAGTAAAAGAAACTTAGGATGCACCTTGTAGCAGCTTCCCAGTGTCTGTGAGGAGAGAAAATGGTCAGGTTCTCTTCTGAGATGCAAGGTAAGAAAAAAATGAGACCTCAACTGTCAAACTGGAATGGGAGATTTGACATGAAATAAATAAATAAATAAATAGATCACCACAGGAACAACCACAAATCAGTACAGCTTTCCCAGCTAGACAGCAAAAACTCTGATCTTAAGACCTGTTTTATTAGACAAAGGCCTGAGCAACCTGGTCTGAACTGAACACAGACTATATTTTTAGCAATAGGCTGGCCTACATGGCCTCCTGACACCCATTCTAACCTGGACTGTTGAATGATTCTACAGAACTCACTTTATAGCATGACACATGTCCAGTTAAATTCCTGTAGAATTAATTGTAGTCAAAAGCTCTACTTCAAATTTTCAATTTAGAGATGGACAAATAAGAGAATGTAACGTGGGGGTTTTTTTTGTTTGTTTGCTTGTTTGTTTTTTCTTGTTCGGGGATTTTTTTTTTTCCTAATGGCACCAAAGTGTTACAGACTGCAAGGTACCAGACATCACTTCTCCCATTCTTATGATTTTTCTCCTGTTACCAGAAATTTTCCCATCTCATTTGTCACTTCCATATGCCTGTCTACCTGCAAAGGTTTTCTGATTCTATAGTCTCAACCTTAATAGTATTTTCTCCTCCCAAGTAAGTCACCTATAGTCTTGACAAAGCACTTTGCCAGAAGCTACTGCCTCTGAATTTTCCCAGCACAAATAAATTTGTCCAAGACATTAACACTTAAATCTTTCCAAAACATTCTATAGTGCAAAAGCACAACTGTTAATAAAGTTTGGTTTTACTGAAAAAGAAACAAATATGAGCCATTTGACTGCAATCAAAAGAGATTCTCTTCTTCATTAAATCAGTAATTTGAATTCCCACTAAATATCATGGTATTGTATACAAACAGAAGTTAAGGAGAATGAGCATCTATAAACACCTCAGAATCAAGAAGCATTTACAGTATATTTGAGCTACATACCTTTGGTCTCCCATCAGTGTAACAGAGGAACAACATGGGGAAAACCATTCAAACACCTCAAAATAAGGAAACCCACAAATTCACATTAGGATTACAATTAAGGAGAACGAAAATTGCTATCAATTCCAGGAACAGATTTCTGAATTTTTCTACTCTACCACTAGATTGAGCAATACAGATCTTTCCTCCAAGTCTTGGTTAAACAAAAAAGTCACTGGAAGCAACAGAAAATCAGCCAGTGCCTTAAGGCACTCTTATCTGTGACAGAGCTTCAAAGCTGCCCTCAACATTTTCTGTCAAAGGAACACGCGCCAGAGATCTGATCACATCACTTAAAAATTGCTTAACATTTTGCTTAGAAACACTCAAGGACATCTTTCTCCCTCAGCTTTTTAAACAATTTCTGAAATCCAAATTGATTGCAACAATGCATTTTTATGAATTTGCCACCTTCACAGATCAGGATTTTAAACCTACATATATCCACACTCTAATATGAAACAAATATCAAATAAAATATTTAATTATACCCAGAATTATCAACACAAATTTTTTGGTGATGCTACTTTGATTTCAAAATTGCTCATGTGACAGCATATCATATATATTAATATCTGTCAACACAAACGGGAATTGCTTCTTTGTCACCTTTGTTCTGAAAAAGATAAAAGTTTTGAAGACTCTCAAGGCAAAACTTCAAGTAAAATCAGAAGCATAAATAAACAACAGTCTTAGGACAAGAAAAGTAATCATAAATAAAGCCTGCCTACTAAAAGATTCCAAATTATCATAATAATTATTATTCATGAAATTAGTAGCGGAAATTTACGTAGTCCTAGTTTGGTGCTTGATCTGATTTGCAGGACCTGACATACTTGCCAGCATGGTGAATAAACACAGAGATTGATTCCTCAGGTAGCCAAGCAGACACAAAATTACAAATACACACATACAAGGTTTTGGTGTCTCAGACTTAACCTAGAGCCTGATCAAACTGTTTATTAATACCTCTCATTTGGAAAAGGTATCATGTAGCAGCCCTTAGCTATTCAGCTGCAGTTTAGATTTCAAACGCTGTTTTGCTCTCAAAAGGTCACAAAATGTGAAAACATGCTAATGCCATAACATCATGAAAATAGCCAGAGAAATTATGTTTTAGCAGGATATTTACCAGTTACAGGACAAATTCCAGTTCTGTTTCATCTGGAAAACTAAACAGCCATCAGAAATTTTAATTACTCTCCAAATAAGCTTATTGTCACAAACCAGGAAACACAGGTATAAGAACAAGACTGGCAACGGTATAGTAACATATTTCACTTTCTCACCTGCATGAAACAACCTGGAATATTTTCTTGCCTGTTCAGAGACAGATCATGTCTCTGCAGCAACAAGAGAAAATGTTTCCCAGTCCTTCAGCACCATTTAGTGGCCATTCACTTGTAATACAGCTATATATATATAAATAAGTAGAATTCCATCTCCTGCTCTAGAGAGAATTAAGAAAAGCTGGCATGTACCATTCCAACATCCTCCCCCGTGAATGGCAGTTTAATATTATGCAATTTAGTCATTCATTTAAAAACATTCAGATCTTTAAAGTGGTTAAAACAAGGAAGAAAAGCATGTACAACATGTTAGGAACACAGAAAAAGAAAAAAAAATAAAACAGAACAGAAAGCCAAATCAATTTTAAGTAACTAAAGACTGTCAGGAAATTATATAGAAGCACCTGAGTAATTCTAGAATAAGACATATAGAAGAATACCATTCTAAGCATTGAGATGCAGTTCCTTTAAAACTTTTACAAGTAGGCAGTTACGATATTCAAGCATCTGCGAAATTATAGCCATGTCCAAGGAGTTTTCACTAAAACCTTGCCTCAACCCAGGAAGAGGATTTCATCAGTCTAAAACAGACTAAAGCAGACATTGGAAGTACTCCACTCACTACCAAAATAAGGCGTTTACCACCACACACAAGTGAAACTTCTCTTAACAATAAATGCGAGTCCATTCCAAAGAAATACCTGCAGAATTTCACCTCTGCAAATCAGGACTGCAGTTGGGCCTACTGATCAGCTTTAGCAAAAATTACTCCTTTTATCCCAACTTCCCCATCAGTTCCTTCAATTTCCCCAACCTTTCCCAAACAAACTGAAGGATAACTAGAAATCAAGTTACTTTTAAACAAAGTCTATATTTTCAGGTATTTATATTATATTGAGCTTTTCTGAGCAAAAGCTGTTACACACTCACAGAATTCTATTCTTGTGCAACCACACCATTAGCTTTCAAACACAAAGCCTTTGGGGACAGCAGCTACCTAATTCATCACGAGATTCAACTAGAACAGCAGACCTTGTCTTTTCATGAGACCATCAAGAGATGACCAAAAAAAAAAGAAAAAAAAACCCTTTTTATTCCAACAAGAGAAACATCATTATAATCCGTTGTAAAAGGAACCTATTCTGGGAGACCAAAAAATAAGGCATTTTAAGGAATTAAATTAATGATCATGCAATATTAATGTAATGAGATAGCAGTAGACAGTGATGCAATTTTTCAAGATTAGCAATTTAATAATTCACTCCTCTGGTCTTTCATCAAGGCTTCATAGACACAAACACACAAAAGCAGCTGCTTCTAGGAAATAAAATACAGGAGTTTAAATTGTTTAAGAAAAATCTTACTTCACCTGCAAGAGCAACAACACATCATCAGTTACTGCCAAATACTTCCAGACAGAAGGAACAGACAGGAAAGCAGAGAGTGGATGTTACAATGCAGTTACACACCACACAACAGAACATCCCAGTGCTGGGAGAGATTATTCTAAGGCAAAATTAGACAATACATTCCCAATAAACTACCTGCGCTAACCCCAAAAGATTGTTAATGTGGTTTTAAGGTAGCTTAGTTCCACACCCCGCAACAAACATGCCTGAATATGCCTTCCAGCACGTTTCACGTTCCAGCTTTCAGGTGACAATTCCAGAGACAGCTCCCTGAATCCGCCAGCCGAACCACGAGAACAGAGAGCTCTACTCCACTTCAAAGAGAAGGAAGTTTAGCTTTGATTGAATTTAAGCCGTTCGCCCCTTTGGAAGGCCCTCAGACAACGAACGGGCGGAATAGCCTCTTCAAGTCCTACACGCAGCTAGGAGGGGCTCTGCCCTCCCCTTTCCCAAAGCCTTTTCGCAAGGCGGAGAACCGAGAAAAGAGGCAGACCTTCCTTCCCCGGCCCCTCCCCGCACCACGGCAGCCTGGAGAAAAGAGGTCTTCGCTCTCCTCTCTCCCTCTGCCACAGGCCGCGAGCGGGGGAAGGGAGACAGCCAAGAAGGGTGAGTCACCCTCGCGCCAAGGCCCACTAGCAGGAGCCGAGCCGAGGGGGAGAGGGACAGAAGTCGAAGCCCAGAAGGGTCCCGACCGGCCCCACCACCCAGTGCGGTACAAGGGCAAGAACTAACAGCAGACAACTTCCAGAGGCCCCTGCGGCTACACTCACCGGGCCGCGCTGAGTAGTAACCGTGGTCGCCATGGCGCCTTCCTCGGCCCCAGATTCTTCCTTGCGCCCCGCCAGACCGCCGCCACTACCGCCGCTTCTACCGTTATCGCTACCGCTCCGCCGGCCACCGCCAACCGTCACCCAGCGCGACACCCCCGAGTCAGCTGACCACAACCCCGCCCCCAGCGCCGGCCGTGCCTGCAGCGGCACATTCCTCCTCCGCCCCTTCTGGCGCCTTCCAGAGCCGCGCCGTGCTCATGCGCTGAGGGAAGCGGGACGAGAACCGAGCCACCACCCCTCTCTTTACCCACCTTACACCTCCCCCCCTTTGCGCATGCGTTTGGGGACTCAAAGGGAAGGGAGGGAGGGGGACGCTCGGGGTCACTCCTGCGCATGCGCTCTTCTGCTCTGCGGCCACCGCAACGGCAAGCGCTGCGGGGGGTTCTGCCGTCCCTAGCTGGGGCTGTGTAGCGTCCCAGGCGGCGAGTCCGCCATCTTGTGGCGGGAGGGCGCTTTCTCCGCCGGCTTGGGGAAAGTCGGCCTCATCGCGCGCAAAGAGGTGTAGAAGGTTGTGCTTAGCAGTCTGTGGAGGGCTTCCCACTGAGTTTTCTGCCAGTCAATGCCATGTGTGTAAGGAATGGTTTTCTGCCTTCTCCGGCCTGGCCTCTGGAGAGCTGGTCTGCTGTTGGTTTTCCAAAGCGGAGACTCCTTCAGCTTGCTGGGCAAGTGCAGCCCTCTCCAGATGAACAAAAGCAGCTGTAATGTTCCTCCAAGTGATGAACATTTTTATCTCATTTTTGTCTCAGGGAGATCAAATTTGATCATTTCAAAGCCTATTTAAATAACATAACTGTTTCCTGTTGTTAGGATTTGCTGCACTAATTCAGCCCGTAATTAAAATTCTAGCGCAGATTTTGGCAGCTGGAAATAGAACAGTGCAATTAGGAATGCTCCAAATATAGCACCAGCCTTTTTTTTTTCCCCGCTACCCTAGCTGCTTGCAGTGGGGACAGCCTCATCTTTTTCCATGTGTCTTGATACTCAGGAAAATGAGTACTATAGGATATAATTGATTGGGATCCATTGAATGAATACAGTTGATGCCAGCTGAAAGTCAACCAGCCAGCTGAAGAGAAAAGCTGTAACATTCTCTCTTACCCCTGTCAACAGTTCCTCTGATGTAAGCAGAATTCAGGTCAATCTGCAAAACCATTAAAGCAGCAAATCACCCCTCCCTTCTTCCTGCCACTAGAAAAGAAATCAAACCTCAAAAGACATGGATTTTTTTTTTTCTTTATTTAAAAAAAGAAAAAAACACTTTTTTTTGTTGTTGTTGTTTTTTAGTTTAAGGCTATAGACTGTTGACATAGAGTTGGGTATTTTGCAGGGAGAAGGGGTTAAGTTTCTTGGAGGATGCTAAAGGGCTTAGATTTTTTCATTGCCTCGTGTGTAGGCCTGTCAGCGGAGATAGTGCACTACATGAAGGGGCGATGCAATGATGCAATGTAAATTAAGCTAAGTGATTAAGAACATCCAGCACTTCATAATGTCAGTTACATGGCTATCTGCACAAGGCTGCCATACTGATACAGATACAGTGGTTTATAGAAGATGCTATCCTAATGTTGCCTCTTTCAGAAAATTCAATTTCCTTATATATGTGCAACAGAGTTTCAATGATTAAGTGATACATGTTTCTTGAGCCAATATGGTTAAAACAGTAAGAAAATGCCATAGAGGTAACATAAGAAGATCAGTAGATCAGTGCTTATCACCATCACTACAATCTTTACATCATGAGGGCAGGTTAGAGGGAAGAGTGTTAAGAAATCTCATTGCTATTCTTACTTGTATAACCACATGAGTTAGGAAGTTTGTTTCACTTACCATGGATTTCATTCCAAGACCTGGTCTAGTCACAACAACTTCAAAGAGATCAGACATCGGAAAGCATTATTGACTCTATAAAATTTCTATCAACAGAGAAAAGTGGTAACATTAACAGATTCTTGAGACTTGTTTTCCTCCTGCAGAGACACATGGTGACTAGAGTGAACGTTGTGCCTTCCTGACAGCACCCCCATTGTCTAACTGCATCTTTTATTTTCCTGTTTTATTGTTATTCCCAGGAAATCCACATGGCACCTAATCATTTATTTTTAATCTATGCCGTAAAGGATTTGTGGTTAAACAAGCCCCCATTCTCTTTAGGGTAAAATACTTGAAGGTATCCTGGAAACTCCACAAAAGTGCCGGCTTTGCCATCTGGTGGACATCCACGAGAACAGCAAGTAGCCTTCGACCGGGAGGTACAAGTCGTTTTGTTTCCCTAAGCGCGGCATCGCCGCGAATAGGAGCCACTGCTGCAAAACATTAGGCGGAGCATCTGATGTCAGTGTAGCAATTAAAGTGGGAATGTAAGCCATGGGAAAGGTGAGAGAACAAAAGTCATAAAACACTGTTATTTGCAACATATGGGCATCATTAAAAAAAGGCTGAAAGGTAATTAAAGAAGCTGTAATGACAATAAATTTTTATCTTGTAATAAAAATTTAGACATCACTTTCTTTTGTATCATTCATTCATTCTGATTCCCAGTCTCTTCTCTGCTCTCCCCAGTTCCTTATCTGTCCCTCCCAGAATTTCCCCTATCCTAATTTTCCCCTTTTTCCCCTTGCCCCATTTGTTCATTCCTAAATGCTTCTGCCCTTTTTGCATCTCCTCTCCATCCTCTCTTTTGCTTTGATGCTCTGTGTAATCTCCTGTTTTTCTATTTAACTTTGCTTCCTGTAGATTTGTCATAAACCACATATTCCTTCAAATTTCTCCTGGAGCTTTCTGTTCATGTGTTTTATAACCTCATTTCCTTGCTCCCAGGTACTAGCTGGGTAAGAGGCAACACATGTTTCTGAGTTCTCCATGCTGTTTCCCCATTATCCAGGCCAAATGCCACAGATGACTGTTACTTTGCTGAAACCTTTGCCTGGAAGGGTCACTAATACTGTTTATTTTCTGTAATCAGTTGCTTGTTTTTATGAATTTTCTAGGAGCTTACTATCTCTGAATAAAAATAGATCGAAATTGGACAGCTGGTTGGAGATGGGTAGAGACAAACAGATATACATCCACATAGCATGGTTGCTTGAAAACTATCAAGTAAGTATCATTCTGTCTGGCTTCAGAATCTGAAAGCACCTATGCTTTTCCTCATAAAACCAGAAACTAATGTCTCATGGTGGGGGGGAAGGGAGAAGGAGAGAAATGCACATGATGCTGTCCTCACTGAAAAGCAGTCACAGCAGAATTCCTGCCAAATTGATTTTGTGCTTGTTCTCAAAAACCAGAAGGGACACTTCGAAGGTTGAGGAGACTGATGCCATGGGGAGAGTGAGGGAACATGAAGCTCAATGGGATAGTGTCTAAATTTTGGTAGGTATTTATTTAGCACTCAGCATTGGGGTCTAAAGCTGAAATCTGTCAGATCTACAAAAATGTAGACAGCAGTGAGTAGTGTGGTGAGAAGACTACATTTGTACCCCTTTAAAAATAGTGCCCTTTTAGGATGTTCAAGCCTCTCAGTTTATTTAGGTAAGACAAATAATAGAATCCTGCAGTTAGGATGCGAACTTCAAACTCTTAGCTGATTTCTTTCCCAGGGATAGCTCACAAGTGAATTGGGTGGTTCTATTTTACACATTTTTTTCTGTCAGTAATGAGTATCTGTCATAAAAGCGGGGAAGTTCCCACAGTCATTTGAATCCTGTTTGTTTATTGTGGCTTACAAAGACAGTGAAGTCACAGGGATGTGTTTTAAAATGCACTCTTAGCTGAACTAAAGCTGATGCATAAAAGCAGAGTGACAAATCATGGCTGTAATTTTTTAGTTCACAGATATCCACTTGGCACCACAGAAAATGCAGAAGGATCTCACAGTGAGCTAGCAAAACAGCATTAAGTTCTGTAGGTGTTACAAGCATACAAGTGTACTGTGGGATGGCTCTGCATCTCTTTACATCCCTGGCTTGTGTCTCAGGCAAGGTCAGGCCTTTTCAGCATGACTTCATAGGACTTAACATGACAAAGAGAAACAGCATGTTTTGCAAAATGCAGAGCCCAATTTCAAGGTAATTTCTTATGCAGTCTCCCAAAGCTGACTTGGAGTTAATAGCAGGCAAGGGTGAGAGTGAAAAAAGCCGAAGCAATAGGCAAGGGTGAGAGTGAAAAAGGCCAAAGGGATCCACTGCTCTGTGGATCCGGCCCATGCTGGAGTGAAAGTGCAGAAAAAGGAAAGGGGTGTTTCAGGCTTCATGCTACAAAAAAGACCTTGGAGCCTAGCATTGCCAAGCGCAGCTTCTCAGAATGTATGTGGTCTTATATAGGTGCTGGACGTAGCGCTGAAGACACAACAGAGTGCAATGCTAATCCTTCAGTCATGGTGCCAGCTCAAGCTTGGTGATGTACAACAAAGCTGAAACAATAACATGGAAATCCCAGATGGCATTCAGACTGGCTGTAACAAACAATAATTTCCATTTCAATAGCATGGAAGGTACTCACAGTACACTGCAAACTTTAATTAATCCTCACAGTCCAGCTGGGGTGCAGAAAGATTACGTCCCTCATCATGACATGGCAACTCTGTAACAGCACACAGTAACATCACCGAGGAATTTCAGCCAGGATGCATACTGCATGGGAACTATGAAGGGATTCAATTGGATAGACTGAAGAGAGAAAGAATTAAATACAAACTGGAGCTCAAAATCAGGGTTGCATCCCTGCCGATACCATGCCATGAAACAGAGATGTTAAACAGCAGGCAACTTACCCACCATTGCAACCACCACATAATTCCATACTCCAGCATTATAGCTACTGATTGAGCTAGATGAGTATTGGCAAAAGTGTTGTTTGAGCAATTGCGGGGGATTCTAGCAGAAAAGATGAGAGCACTGCTGAGCAGCTAATAAGTGGCTGTTCTCCAGTCACGCTGCACTCAAAATAGCCTTCCAGCAGAGGAAAAGCAAATTCTATTGGCTTCAACACCTGGTTGAGCAACTTAATAAGGACAAAATTGAAAGTTAGAGCTGAATCATTATTTATTTTATATCTTCATCACACAGTCCACTCCAAAATGGGAGTTATTTCATTTCAAATCAAGCTTGTGCCAGGTTTTTCTGTGGGTTCATTCAGCACAGAGGTGAGGGGAAGATTTTTTGAAAACAGTTTCAACACAGCAGCTGGTTCAGAGGAAAGCAATGTACAATCAGAAGGAGGAATTTTCCTCCTTTTCTCCAATTCTGCCATGCTTTTCCCAACTTGTATTTGTTAGGTGTATTTTTAATGAGCCAGGAAAATGCTAGTGGTGCAAAGACTATATTTAGTGATATTTGGGTAATGTGAATTTCCAGACAGCACTTCAGTAGAAATAAGCAATTGTAAGAGCAAAATGTTTCTGTCCTGTCCACAAGAGACAGAGAGAACTGTTTGTGCCTCTCACTGAAATTACATTTTCTGTATTTGAAAACAGCTATTTTTTTACCTCTTAGTTTTCTCTGAAGTTTAGCTGTTTAGATTAATTTTAGTCTAAACTTAACACAATTCCTTCAGCTTTTCTTTATAAAGTATACTTTGTGAAGCCTGATAATTGTTTTTTGGTTTTGGAAAAATTGTTTTTTTCCCAATAGGACCATACCATCCTTGAGTATTCAAAATTGGACACAGCATCCCAGCTGTGGCATAGACAGCTTCAAGGAGAGATGAAGTATTACTTAATGTTTTTGTAGGTGGTAATACTGGCTATAAATTGCAATAACGGTTTGCCTTTTTTACAGGAGCATAACGTTGTTTACTCCTGTTCAGCCTATGATCTGTGTTAATATCTAAATCTTTTTCTGTCATGTTCTTACATAGCTTGTCATTCCTCAGCTTATGTTTTTGCAGTTTATTATTCTTACCTAAGTGTGGTGACTTATTTGTTTTTATTGAGTTGCCTCAACTCCTCCTGAAGTTGTTCTACAATATATACCTGTTATGTTTGATTGGCAAAAATACCTACCCACAGTAACTGTGAATAAACCAACATGTTTTACTTAAAAAGAAGCTGCTCTCTTCTTGTTTAAGCTCAGTCATAACTCAGAACCACATGGTCTCGCTCTCTCACTCTCCCCCTTCTTCCCCCCGGCTCCCGGAGGGATGGGGAGGAGAATCGAAAGAATGTAACTCCCACAGGTTGAGATAGGAACAGTCCAGTAACTAAGGTATAACACAAACCACTACTGCTAGCACCAATAATAATAATGATAAAGGAAATAACAAGGGAAGAGGATACAACCGCTCACCACCTGCTGACCAATACCCAGCCCAAGTGAGGAGTGATCTAGCCTTTCTGGGTAACTGCCCCCAGTTTATATAGTGGGCATGATGTGCTGTGGTATGGAATACCTCTTTGGCTAGTTTGGAT
>WYDI02038812.1:0-81052 GCA_009867235.2 Psittacus erithacus | reverse complement strand
CCCTCCCCTCTCCTTCCCTCCCCTCCCCTCTCCTCCCTTCCTCTCTTTTCCTCTGCTCTCTCCATCTTTTTTCCTCTCCTTTTTATTTTTTTCTCAGAAAATAAAATAAATATGAAGGAGAAAAAACCCAAAATTAAGGAATTGGTTTTGTCCACTCAGCAGATTTCCCCTCACCAGAATATAAATTTAGACATAGAAGGAGAGGAAATTATGAAAAAGAAGAGTGAAATGGCACAGAAAGAAGCAACCATTTCCTTCAAGAAGTTAAGGATAGACCCTCCACCCCATCCCTTCCCTCCCTCCCCCCCCTTCCAAATATCTCATACTCAATTTGCTCATATGTTTCCCATTATATCTAGTATTTTGTGTAGGCACAAGTAGCACAACTGTGACTCTCTGCTCAGCATAACAAACATTTCCCACTGGCTCAGGTAAGGTACAATTCCCCACACTCGCAGTAATGTGCAGAAATACTTGCCACTCTGTCCCCAGGTAAGCAAATATTGTTCTTCTGCTTATGCAAGTTCATTATAGAAATGTTTGCTTATATGCAGCAAAATCTCCTTTCTCCTGTGTAATTTAACTAATTTGTTGTTCCTTCTCAATAACAAGATACACATGCAAATCAATATTCTATCATCTCTCTCCAACTGCTGTTTCTTACAAAATAAGCACTTTTTGTGTGCGTGTGTGTGAAAGAATTGAAGGGAGAAGGAATTCTGTGAGTTAAATGTCATACCCTCTCCCACTTCAATGTTATAGATATTAGTTTTTATAATTAACAGTGACTATTATGAGGACTCTATGATAATAGTGGCTTTCAGTAGTGATATTTAGCAGGTTCTTCCTCTGGTTGGCTCTCCCTCTGTGTCTTTGTATTTGGTGCCTAAGTGCCTGCAGAAATCATTATTTTCTGTTAGACGTTCAATCACAAACCTTGCAAGGAAATCTGCTGTTTTCCAAACAGTGCAGAACTAACTTCATTACCACATTGACACGCTAGATACACTTGTCAGCTCTGAAGTCCCATCTTCTTAAAAGTCCCTAGCCTATATTCCCTTTGGAAAAGATTATTTTCAAACAATACAATAGCCTGATTTACTATATCCATCTTTCCTCCAGAGCTTTGCTTGCTGAATGTGACAGGTTATGGGGAACAGGGTAAGTTGCACAGAAATATATTTGGTGGCTGCAGTGAAACAATTCATGTATGTACTGGCTCTGTTTTCTTTGTGGTCAGATCCTCAGCCTCCTTTGAAGTCAGCAGTGGTGCACAAAGAGGGTCTGGAGCTCTGTTCCAGCAGGGACAATAGTTTTGCTTCTCTGCAGAGCTGCCTTACCTCAGCCTCAGGGAGGCCAACAGGAGCTGCAGGAGTGCAGCACCTCTGAAAATGCAGCACATGCCACAACTTTTTATCAGGTTTCTTCCAACAACCTCAAAATTGTTAGGGCATTAGAGGCAGTGCTGAGGAAAAGCAATTAGATACTGATCTGTGGCTTCAGTTCTCAAGCATCTGGGCTGGATGAGTCTACATCTGTAGCTGAGTATTTCAAGCATTTAATGACTCTTACTTCTCTTCACTGATCATTAGGTGTCACCACATAAGGTGTTACCTGAGTGTTCTGTCACACAAGTGTCTGAGTGAAGAAGAAAATTAATTTTCTCCCTACAAGGGAGACTTCTAATGAGGTATTGGTCTTGTGTTTCAAGCAAATTGCTTTGAACACAAGAATAATATTCATCTTGTTAGGCATCCTGAAGATCTAAGCTTAGTTTCCATAGCTCTGTGATCTCAGTAAGTAATTTGATCTCACCACACTGCCTCTCCACTCCCAAACAAGATGGTATTAACACACCTATTGCCTGTCACAATTCTGTATGCTCAAGGGCAGGATCTCTGTGTCAATGAACATGCATAGACTGTTTAGCACAAAAGGTCATTTTGGCCAAGGTCTTCAGCACTTACTGTAATATGGAATCTACATAATGTAATTTACAGGAAGAAATTATAAACCCAGTATTCAGCGAGTGTACTTAATTCCTTTCTATCTTCTGAAAGACTGAAGAAAGACTTAGAAAAATGGAAGGTGCAAAGGTGTTGTCACCTGACTGTAATTGTACAGAATTCCCCAGCAGGTATTCAGCCCTACAGCTATATTCAGAACATGAAAAACATGTGAATTAAAAATATGACTTTGCTTTTTTATGTGCGTGAGTATGATAACCAAGCACATAGTTTTGTTACTTTCCCTAAAATAAAGATGGGAAACACAGAAACATGATAGGATTATCTCAGCCTTCTCTATGTCATTCGTAAAGACTGCAAATTGTAGAAAGGACAGTGTTACATGTGTGATTTTTTTGCCTCATTCTGCTTCTTTATCCCTGGTTTAGCAGAAAAGCCTTATTTTTGTATGATGTGTCAATAATGCTAGTAAAACTGTTTATCAGAGACAGATTTTTTTTTCTCTCTCTGCAGAATTTATCACATTTATGTTACGTGAAGTAACAATATTATACTGTAAATGCATTTGCAAGCTGTAATGCTGCTGTTGGCTCCTACAGAAGCCTCTGAAGTTTTATGTAAGCCAACCTCAGATTTCATGTGTGTTATGCATACAGGACAGAAGCTGAAGCTAGCTTAGGTCCGTTATAAAATGAGGGCAACAAAGCTATCTGCCCCACTGCAGCATTATCTTCTGTCACTCTTCTCGGGTCACATTTCTGAAACCCTTTTTTGTGACATGTTTCCTTTTAACTCTGACCCCGCTGAACATCTGTTTTTCTCATACCTTTCCCTGTGGTACTGGGCAACAATGTTACTTTAGTAACATCAGTCTGGCTTTGCACAGCTGCAGTTGTCAGTGAATTGCCAGCTAATACAGTTCAGGCTATCTTCACACACATAATACCTTACAGGCAGCTCACCTCTCATTATTAGCATTATCCAATAACAACAGTACTTAAATGTCCCTATTTAGCTTGGGTCCTAATTGTACCAGGCATTTTACCTGATTAAACTATTTTTCTGTGTTCATAAATTGTTATGTCTGATCTTGTGGATCCAGGATAAAAGATTCCTACTCTCAGCCTTTGCCACAACTCCTTCTTTTTTGCCCCCTCCACTTTGCTCTTTCAACTATTTCTCTTACCATTTTCTCCCACAGTCTGTAAAATTGTTCCAGTTTTAAGCAAACAAACAAATGCTCTCATGGGTGAAAAGAAACACACTGTTTAATATTACTGCCTCATTATTCAGTTGGGGAACTGAGATTTGGAGAGATTGACTTGCCAGAGGAAAAGAAGGAAGGATGCAGGAAGGCAATTCAGTTCCTCTGAGTCACAGTGCAGCATCTTAAGTAGAAACCTTCTTTGTTCTGACTTCACCTTACCTCTAAGCATTGCCCAGTCTCTTTATGCTCAGACTTCCCTTTCCTAAACTGTATCTCTTCTGATTTCAAAGGGTGACTTGTCACACAGGACAGGCATGAAGGAGATTAAGGGGTTGTTCTAAGCTCTGAATGTCTGGAATTTTTCTCCACTGCCACTGCTACAAGCTAAAGCAAAAATTATGCCCTGGAATCACAGCTTTCACTTCACAGTCTAAAATTTCCCCCCGTATCATGTTTGTTCACTGTCCTTTTTGTTTGCTAGCTCCTGCCTGGCAAGCCTCATCTACCTTCTTTGTGCATAAATGTCAGGGATAATTCTGAAGGCTCAGCATTATTACCAGTTGGCCAGCTGCCATGTTAGGATTTAACTTGCCATCCACAAAATGGCATGCATATATTTATTTCCAGTTTAAAAGTTCCTGTGCCAGTTGTCTTTGGATGCACAAACAAAAGATTTCAGCCAAATGTAAATATGCACTGCCTGAATTAATGTCCACTAATGAAATCCCTTCTTAACCAACCTCAACTAACATACTAAATGTTTCCACATCTTTAAATTCCTTCACACTCTTGCTCAAAGTCTGGAGAAAAGATAAACTGCGATGTGACCTATAGGTGAAAAAACTTAGAAGCTGGCAGTCTAGCACAAAAGCGGGTTCGAGGATCAAGCACTATGTATTGCCCACTTTCAAGCAAATTAGCACGACCTGCAACTTTGTCTCCTTTGCCTGAGGCGGTGAGTTTTCTGTTGGGCTTTAACTCTGTGCAACTGTTTATTATAAAATATATCCAAAGTTAACAATCTAATTAAAAAAAAAAAACACCACCAAAAGAAAAAAAAAAAACAACACTATGATCAGAACCTAAAGTTTACTTGATTTCTAAAACAAATCCACATGAACTTATGTATTAATGCACAGGGTGTCATGGTTTAACTTTGGTAGGCAGCTCAGCAGCACAGAGCTGCTCACTCACTCTCTCCCCCTCCTCCCCAACAGGATTAGGAGTAGAATGAGAAGGGTAGAAGTGGGAAAACTTGTGCATTCAGATAAACAGAGTTTAATTATTAAAAAAAAGAGCAGAGGAGGGGAGTACAAACAACAAGGGGGGGGGAGGGGTGGGAACCCCGGAACAAAAAAAACCCAGAAAAACAAGTGATGCAATAGAAAATGCTTGCTCACCACCAATCAACCAATGCCCAGCTCAGTCCCTGAGCAATGGCAGCTCATGCTAATCTCCGCTCCCCAGCTTTGTATGCTGAGCGTAACATCACATTTTATGGACTACCCCTTTGGTCAGTCAGGGTCAGCTGTCCCAGATGTGCCCCCTTCCAACTCCCTGTGCATCCCCAGCCTGCTCGCTGGTGGGGTGGTGTGAGGAGCACTGTGTGAAGAAATTACTAAATTGATGTGGACACCTCTGAAGAGCCTTTATAGCTATTCTTTAAATTGTAATAGTCCTTCATTTTTATGAGTGAAGAACGGGTACAAGATTTGCACCAGTATATTTTATGTACTAACTAAACAATAGTTGTGACTGATAAAATAGTAGCTGATAAAACTGAGAAGTGCAAAGCAACCTGCTACTAACAGCAAGAGCTTTAAGATATTCCAAATGTAACAGAATAAATTTTGGGATATAAACAACAGAAGAGAGTCCTTCAAAAGTTCAGCTTCAGCAGACTTATCCAGTGAGGAGGAGCTCATCCAGGATTTGTTTCCATTCACTATTGCCAAAGTGCAGCTTCTCCAGTTAATTCTTCCAGTTGTCCTTTCATCTGCATAATGCAATTACTCTGAACTTCTCTGATCTTCTGAGATTCTCCTAATATGTTCTTTAACTGGTGAGCTCAGTGCTTCTCGTGCTTGTACAGTTTCTCCTTCAATTCCTGCCTGATTTGCAAGCATTCATAGAATCATTGAACCATAGAAGGGTTTGGGTTGGAAAGGCCTTAAGACCATCTAGTTCCAGCACCCTTGCCATGGGCAGGGACACCTTACACTAGACCATGTTGCCCAAGGCTCTGTTCAACCTGGCCTTGAACACTGCCAGGGGTGGAGCATTCACAACTTCCCTGGGCAACCTGTTCCAGTGCCACCAACCTCACAGTAAAGAACTTATTCCTTATATATAACCTGAACTTTCCCTGTTTTAGTTTGAACCCATTACTCCTTGTTCTTTCACTGCAGTCCAAATGGCTCTCATTTCCAAACGTATTCATGTCTAACATATCTATCTTTTGACACATTTTATTATTCCTATACTGAGAAATCTGGCAGGACATTTCCATGATCTCTGCCTTCTTTTGTTCACTGATTTCATCGAAGTTTTTATCCTGCAGTTCTAATTGTTTGATTTTTTTTCTCTGTCTTTCAGTATGTCCCTGGCATCATCTACTTCTTTGTGTAGGTCTGCTACTGATGTCCTCACACGGCTTGCACTGCCTGCAATTGCCTGTCCCATCCTTCAAAACTTCACTTTCTTTCAGTAAATTCTGATTTTCAGTATCCAGTGCTGCTACTTTTTCTTTAAGATGCCATCTTTGATTCTGTAAGTTTTCATTTCTCAAAGACAGTTTATTAACCAGAGAGGTTTCCATGTTGGAAGGAGAAAGTATGGCTAAGTTGGCATGACACTGCTGTGCTCTGAAAGCTTCCAGCCTGCCCAACTGTGCTGACTGCAGAATCCCATGGTTTCCAACTGCCTGTTCGCACTGCACAGCTGTGGCTTGCAAGATGTTGTGATAAAAAAAAAATAAAATCAGGTCTTAGTAAGAAAATTAAGAGCTTTAGGGTAAAATGCCTTCATTAGAAATTAGTTAAGAGTTAAACAGTGAACAGAAATACATCATTTTCAAAACAGCTGACCATGCTAGGTTTGATGCTCTTGGTATATTTAATGAATGAATGGTCAAAGAACTGTAATGAACAGTGAAGGGACCCCCTTTTTTAGATGACATATCATTCTGTAGTATCATGAAAACTAAGAAATTTTAAAGGCACCACAACAAATGATATAATAAGAAGTACGTTTTTGATAGATAAGAAATACTGTGTGTTAGAGCAATTCCAGCTGAACTGTAGACAAGATTCTTAGATAACAGTAATCATTTAGGAGGCAGACATGGAAACCTTGGTGGACAAATCAATAAAGGAACAATCCCCATACCATTAGCAGCATCATGGAGAATTCATGCTGGTTTTCAAAAAAAGAAGAAAAAAGGCGAGTCCCACCTTCACATACTCGAATACCTGGAGCAGCAAAGTGGGCTGTATAGAACTGTCTACCCTATTCTCCAAGGGAGACCTGTGGCACCTTTAGGGCATCCATGAGTTGGAAGAATTAATGAGGTTTCCCAAACCAGCTCATCAGCCTTCCAAGTTTCTTTATTGTGTCTGTCAGGAGTTCTTTTGCTTTGCTAATGAGTGTTCTTTCTGGGACAGACTCCACAGTTTCCATTAACTTGGCACACATTCGCACCAAATCCTTGATGTGATGTGTTGTGCCTCTCCCAGCACTCAACTAAACTCCTGTTTGACATGACTTGTAACAGGCTGTGCAGGTCCCCATGCCAAATGTCTCCTCTTCATTCTCAATGGCTGAAGTGTGCCAGTGACAAAGATACTTCTACTTTATTTTTTTTTTCCCACATTTTGTGATACTATGGAAGAGAAAAGGAAAGGAGAAGGGAAAGCAGGTATTCATGAGATGGAGCCTGAGCATTACAGGAGGATTTTATTCAGCTGCAATATACCTTTTTGTCTGAATGAATTTAGGTGAGCTGTATTAATACCAAGCTTTTGTCCTCCCCCTCTTTTCTTCCGCTTGTTGGCAAGGTATCTCACTGCTGTTTGAAACCAATTAGCAGGTGCATGGCACTGCAGAACAAGCAACTTTCCAAAGGATCGTCACTGCCTCTGCTGATTCTCCTTCACTACTGTTATATAATCCTCTCCTTCTGGATGAGTTATTCTTCCATTTTATGCTGTTCTAGCATGAAATTACAAAACCCCATGCTGCAAATTAGATTTCTGTAGGGGTATCAGGTGTATCAAGAAAAGCAATTCCAAGTGGCCTCAAAAAACTGCCTTTTTTAAATATCTCTTGTATGGGAGCATCCGCTAATCTTGTAGGGAAAACAGGGGAAGAAAAGGCAATAGGGGCAAGAAAGATTGTGGTATGTTTTGCATTGCAAAGTTTGAGCTTGTTAGCCTTCTTTTCAGTGTGGAAAGTCCTTACTGCTTTTAGTAAGACTGGAACAAGCAGCAGCTCTGCATGTAGAGCAACTCATTTCTATTAAAATATCTTTGAACAATGTCCCTTTAAAACACGCTTACTTCACTAAGGAGCAAAAAGGGTGGGGGAAGAGAGGAGATTCAGAAATGTGCAATGAATTTCTACAGAAAGAAAACATAAGAAAGAGGACATAAGGTTATGTCCCAACTTATTTTAACCCATATGATTCATTCATCATAGCTAACAGTCACTAAAGCAGTACTCCACCAGCTGCACAAAACCCAAGGGAGACAAAAAAAGAGTGATAATCACTGAAAAACCTTGCTGATGTCACCTCACGTGGCTTCAAACTGCCTCTTGAAGACTCCATGTGGCAGTTTCAGAAGTGCATCCTCCCTGCCTGCTTTGTATATCGAAGCAGCAGAGAAGGACAAACTGGTGTAGACAACCATGTGGGAATATTGCAATTTGAGTAGGATAGAAAGGTTCAGCCTTCAAAACCTAAAGAAGGTACTCCTTGGACTACTGTGGCTTGTCATAAAACTGGGAAAGAAATATCTATATTTAACATTAATTAATCTATTTGTATTAGTAGAACAGAAGTCCCAAATTCTAATTCTCTATTTAAAAGGAAGTTGGTAAGCCAGAGAGTTACATCAGAGCCAAACTGGACCTGCTGTATTTAAGGGAGTATTTACAAGATTTGGCTGAAGAGAGGAATAAAATGCACAAAAGACAAATGCTATGTTGAATAACATGGAAATACTCCATAACAAGTCAAATCATAAAGGCTTTATATGTTCTAAACTCATTTCTTATTCAAGAAAATGACTGTTCATGTCAAAAGGAAGTTGGTGAAGGAAGGAAGGAAATGAAGATTTGTCCCTAAGTTAATTCCATGCTTCCCTTGCTTTGGACTGATAAACAACAAATTAACTTTGTGCTAATCAAGAGGTTAGAAAATGTTACAGAGATGGACGACTTCTGCAGATTATGGTAAAAATAAGTCCTTATGACATTCAGACAATACAGCAGTACGTTTCTCTTAAAATAGTTTTACAATATTTCAAACTTTGCATGCATGAGAATAGAAAGTCTTGAGAAGCTTTTTCTTTCCCTACTCTCTCCAGATCCCTGTATCCCCCCTATAAGGGGGATAATGCTTTGCCACTTCCAGTCACAGAACAGCAAGAGGGAGAAACAAATAGAAAATCTTGTTCTGCTTTCCCTTTTATCATATTCAATACTTGACCCAAGAAATCAGGAAGCAATTAAAAGCTTCTGTTTCAACTTCCCATCCTGTTCAAATTCTTGCTCTAATTTTGTTTGTCTGAAACTTCACTCTTTTAAAAGCTTGCCAGTGTTTGAATGTGTGTGCGTGTGTGTACTTACAGACATATGTATGCCCTTGTTCTTTCAGTCAAGTGATATTATAAAACGTCTTTTAATTTCTAAGAGTTCAGTCATCTTTGTAATAAACATGCCCTTTAACAAAATTCTCAACCTTGATGCTTTTCAAAATGTCTCTAATGATTTCTAATTTACTGACATTTTCCCTGAGCCCCTCATTAATTTAACTATTCAAATTGCTAACACTGTTAATAATTCCTCTGTCTCCAGCAGACCCACTGCAGACCTTGAAATCCCTCTGCTGCCTCTGCACACAAGAACACATCTGGTTGTGCATCCATACCATGCTGTATCGGAGTATTTATTAGCCTGGCACCAGTGTCTCATCACGATGCAGTATGATGATTAACGGCTTCATTTTCACCATTGCTATCCAGAAGGGCCTCTCACAGGCCCATTTCCTCCCCTCATTTCTATCTTACAGAGGTGTAATTCCACTTATTTCAGCACATAGAGAACAGCATGAGCACAGGGGTCTGTATTTCTAAGGGGTTGTGGAGAAGATTTTGGGGAACATTTGGAGCTGCATGCCAAATTGCCTTGCATGCCTTTGAAAAAGTCCAGATGTCTGTATTTCAGGGGAGATTTGAAGGGGAAGCAGATACACGCTGACCTGTCTTCAGACTAAAGCTCAAATTTTCAAAATGGCCCAGTGCATGGTCTGCTGGAACTTTAGGATTGAAGATACTGATACAAGCCAAGCATGACCTTGCTGCACATCAGCTGAACTTTGCTAATTGCTCCTACCCTGTACTATATGAAAAGTATTTGGAAATGGCTCATCAGAGGCAGTTCAGCCCTTGAAGTGTTTTGCATTTCTGCTTTCTAGACAAAGCTGCCATTCAGAGGTAGCTTGTCGAGTGGCTTACCTCAAAATTTCCTGGACAGAAGTGCTTGTATCTACGGTGGTACACATGCAGCTACCAAGTGATGTGACAAGCTCCTAAAAGAGACTCTCCTGCTTGTACATGCAGAACAAATTGATGAACTGCCTCTGCTGATGCTGCAACAGTCAATGAAACTAACCAAACAAACTCAGACAGGGACTGGATGGTCTGTAGCAGACAGCTAGGGGTGTGGTTGTAAAGAAGCAGGGCTTCAGGAGAGAATCCCTTCAGAAGTGCTGCACAGTAATTAGGGCATGAGGAACTTCAGGTAAAGATTTCTAGAGTCTGTCTCTTAACCACAAACTCCCTGTTAATCAAGTTACTTAAACTTTGTGGGCCTTGGTTTCCTTGCTTGTGAATTTGCAGTTCAGATACCCATCTTGGGGTTATATAATTGGCTTATGTTCACAAAATTCTTTGTGATACTACAAGGGATGTTACTGGCTATGTGCAAGGTATGTTTTTTGAAGAGCGTATGTGAGTTTTTAGTCTGTCTTGATAGCTGTGTATTCTATAAAACTGCAGTAATAAAAATTTCTCAGCAGCTTGAATGAGTGGTCTCAATGCCTCTGGAGTTATGGATAACTGTGAAAAGTTCTTCACAGAAAGCAGAAGTCTGACTCGCTGAATAGTGTTTTCTCCTTGAAAAACAATTTTGCTTTTTTGAAAAACAAGGTTAGAAACAAATCTAGAAAAATAATGGCAGAATTAAGTTTCACATTTTCACTCAAGTAGCTGAGGAAGATAAAAACCATTGTTTTGTAGCCCTGATGACTTCCCATGTAGACTCCAAAGTTCATAATGAGGCTCTAAAATCTCTGTGTGGAACTAAATTAATCCATTCCCATGTAACACTTTTGAATCATATTATATAGGAGGAATTGGAGCAGAATTTGGTCCTCAATCAGATATTTTATGAAACCATGCAGACACAAATTATGAACTTCAGGCCTAGATCAAAATCTAAAAAAGTCACTAAGGAAAAAAAAAAAAAGTAAAAGCAGCCATGCCTTCAACATCTGATAAACAGGGCCCTGAGCTGTGAGGAGCTGCTAGTTCTGGGATAAAAAGCATCATTGAGAATCCTGATGTATAACTTCTTTGCAAGGCCAGCCCTATCAATGGGGCTAGCAAGTGCATCAAAACATTAAGGCCAGCTAATTGTCCACTGAAGATGTATAGTGATGCCATACTGGAGATTTGCTGCTTGCCTGGGGCAACAAAGCCCTTAGAGCTGCCAGCCCTGCTTCTCTGCATCTTTCAGTCTCGAATGCTGATGACTGTCTATTGCTGAGAGGATCTGTTTCCCCATATGTATTAATTTGCAATATTAAAAATAGCTCCTGCATCCTTAAAGACTGAGTGAAGACGGAGGCATTCTTCTCTTTTGTTCCATCATCTCTGAGGATTCCCCATAGTCACAATGCCTTTTCAAACAAGCTCAGAGCAACAAGTTTTAACATTAGTTAGAAACTTATCCTCACAATACAAGGAAGCAGGCAAAGAAGGTTTTGTCTTCAGTGGGTGTAAGCTACTCCATAGATGGGGCAAAGCAACTTACTTCTCTAGGAAACAAAGAGGAGATTGTCTGGTGTTCAGAAATCAGGCCATAATGCATAAAGGCATTTAGGTGATTGAGTAGAACAAGTTGCCCAAATGCCTTTGTGGACCTTAATGCATATGTATATATACACTATATGGCTTTTTTTAGTCTTATATAAAAAAATATATATGGCTTTTCTTAGTCTTTGGAAGAGAAGGCAAAGAGATATTTTGGCTATCTGCAACAGCCTAATTGGAGGGTATAAAGAAGAAATGCCCCAAAGGAGAGAGGAACATTAGGTTACTGACTTCCAGACACATGAGGTGTATCTAAAAGAGGACTGTACCTCTGTCTCCCTTTTTCTGACATCCATTCCTTGCAGACACAGGGAAAGCACTCATTAATTTTCTTCCATTTGTTTTCTGTATTTCTGGAGAATTTTAAATTGACAATTTGGCCCTTTTGACCAGTTCACTTTCTCTTGCAGGGAATTTTCTCAATTCCTTTTTACCTTTGAGACCTTGTACACTCAAGCTATTTGCAACGTCTACTTTACATTACATTCAGCTCAACTGATTTGGCATTTCAGGCTTCACAGTTCCTTGCCCATATCCTGACTCAGAAGCCCCAACCTTAAAACACAGCCCTCTATATTATGACTGCAAGCAGGAATTACCTATGCCTTTTTTATTCTGCTTCTGCTCTGTCTCTGGATCAGCTTAGTTTCTTGTCCTCATTCACTTCATGCCCCTTAAAACACCTTTTTTCTGTCTGTAAAAAAAAGGACTAATAAGAATGACTTTAAAAAGTGGACTCCACCTTGACATTAACAATCAAGCATCCTTGTCATGATTAAGCATCCTGAGTCATAAACATGCTGCTACCTGCACACGCCAGACAACTAACAAATACAGTGTAAGATTCTGTAGGATATGTCTCCCTTACAGACCACTCTGATGATGTGAACCATCATTGTGTGAACTTCCATGGAAAGGGAAAGAACACCGGTTTTGTTGCATATGGCAGAAGTGACAATGGGGACTTGCAGTTTAACAAGCCCAGTCTACACAGGAAACGAAAGTAATTATAAATTAACATAACTAATTAGCAGCCTTAGATAACATAATTGCTATGCAGAACTTCACAGTTTTAGTTAGCATTCTGTATTAACTACTATGTAATTATTAAGGCGCCACACTCAGCACCAGCAACTTAATTATCATTAGTATTGCTCCAGTATCAAGCCTGAATGCCAACAATTAATAAAACACAATTATTTATACTGTAATTGTGGCATTTTAATTAAACTGAAAATGCACTTTGTTTGCTTTTTGTCACAGTGTTAATTTTTTAAATTAAGGTCAGATCTTTTTGTCAAGCTCCTTTTTTTAATCTCTACTTGCAAGTTAGATAGACTGATCTCTTGCCATCCCAAGAAAACTTTGTGACTGTTGGTGACAAGTGAGTCTTGGAGTAATAAAACAACCTCAGTGCTCTTGAGTTATGCCATCTCAATGCCAATAAACGATATCTTGATATGTTATTTCCATGATTCTTAAGTAACCTCAATGTATGTAAATCCCATTTAATTTTCTTTTAGAATTAGTCTTTGCAAAGGTGGGTTTGTTATTACATTATGACAATGCTTAGTAGGCCCTGTTGGAAACAAAGAATTTACAGACCAAAGAGACCAAAGATGAAAGGGGAAGTGTAGGATTACGAATGTAAAATTATCTGCTCATTGTCACCTAATATGTCACTGCCACAGCCAGGATCACAGTCAAGGCCTCCTCAGCTCTTATTTCAGTGTTCTGCCTGCTAGATCACATTGCTCCTCATGTTGGCAAGTTGAGAAATGCCAAATGTGTGGCAAGCCAGAGCCTTAGTCCCTATTTTCATAACAGGATTCCTGGCCTTAGTAATAATTAAAGATTTTTTAATGCATTTTTGTAACTCCTCTGACTTCAGGGGATTTCTTTTTTATTTACACAAGATGGACCAGGCTCAGGATTAATAGCTTTCCTCAGAGTGCTTGAGCACAGCAATATTTGCTTATATAGAGGAAGAATTATTTCCCTGCCATTACCCAGATAAATTTACTATGAATTTGCAGCAAGTTCTGCCCCAGTTTTTGCCCTCTGAGAGACTCTCAGTGCTAGCCATTAGAAACTTTATAGGTAAGCTTCAGTTTCTTTTTATATAGCCAGAATTCAACTTAACTCAAAATGCCAATGTCTTTGCCTTGAGGGAGAACAGAAAGGAGAATTACCTAGTCCATTTCAGGGATTAGTCTTACTTGTGCTTTCTTTATTGCTGTATCTTCCGAGTTACAGGGCTGGAAGCCCAGAGGTTAAATGGATGAACACTGGATCAAAAGCCAGGTTTTTAGGAGCACAGTGAGTGAGGATTTGTCAGGTGGACTGATTGAAAGCCATGACAAACAGAAAATTAATACTGGAAAAGATCCAAAGGGGGAAAAATATCTGTCAGTTCAGGAAAGAAACAGGTTATGGAAAGGAGGCTGCTTTGGGCTGGGCTGCTTAAAACAAAAGCGAGGAATTACCAGACTTTGGAAGCTGAAGGAAGCAAACACGGAAGCTAAGAAGAGGGAAGAAAAGAAAATGTTATAATTGCAGTGCCACTTAAATGTGATCTAAGTGTCTGAACAACAGTGAAATGACGGACTACCAAGAAAGGGGAAACCAATTGCCTGTCCATAGAGATACAGATATCTCTGGAGCTGTACAGTGAACTTGTGATAAAACAAACAGGTAAAGAAGCTTTCAGTCTATAAGGAAGAAAAGGCTGTGTTTGCCATGCAGATTTATAAGCATGTGCATCATTTCTAGCTTTTACAGAGGTCCAGTAAAAAGACTAACCCCCAATTCTTTTTTCCATATGGAATGAGGGTAGGTCAGTAAGGTAAAAAGGAAAACCATCACAAAAACTGATACCCACCTTTGTGAAACTGAACAAGACAGGAAACAGCAAAGATGAGCCTTTTGTGAGAAAACTAGTACTAGCCTTCCCATCCACTTTCAAATTCCCCTTTTTACACTGGAAAAATCCTCCTTTTTAAAGATGTAATGAGCAATAATTGTAGGGCTGGATGTTCTTGTCATTGGATTCTTCTGCTGCTGTAACTTCTGTGAAGCTGCTACTGATTTATATACGCAAAAGAAGAATCACAAAGCCCCCTACTCTAGGGATCACTTGCGTATTGTTTTTGTTGCAGATCTCTTAATCTCTGGAGATTATTCTTCAGTTACTTAAGCATTCTGGCTGAATTTCAAGACACTGTAATAATGAGCAGGGTGAGGATGGGGGATTTCCAAGCATTAAAAGAAGCACTTTCATTTTGTCCTGAAGCAGACATACAAAGTTAGGGATGGCAGCTTGATTCCTGAAGCTATTGGAGGCTTTAGGAACGACAGTACTTGCCAATTGAGTGAAGAGATAACAGAGCTGATTTACACCAACTAAAGACAGGGCTAGATTCTCTAGTGCTTCACAAACATCACAGAAGTGTCCTATATGATGGCCTCATTAGCTTGGAAAGATGTCAGCTGAATTCTACTGCTTAGATAAAACAAAAGGATGCTAAAGCTTTTCTCTTCAGATTTATTATCAGTATTCTCATCTGCATCTGGTGAAAAGAGTGTGACCCTCTCTTACGGAGGTAATCCCTGACAGAGTAATCCCTATTTCTATCACTTCAAGATTACTTAGCTGTATTACACTTTATCTTAATGCCCCTGGGAAACTCAAGCTGAAGAACAATCCTATGACCAATTTTCAAAGCAGCATCATGACAAAAATATTATTACACCAATATTTCTGGGTCTGTAGCAGCTGCCACTAGGTTTCTAAATAGAGTTAAAAACACTAGGATCAGCCGGTAAGTCTCTAAATTTATGGGATATGGTTACCAGAGGGACTGCCTCTTGATTCCTTTGCAACTGTCCTGGCTGAGATTTCTAGGTGTGCTTCAGTGGGAATTCTGGACTATAAATCAAAGAGTTCACAGAAAGAATGCTTTTCACAAGGATGGGGTAAGGGCTAGAGATACTTGGATGAAATCTGTATTTTGTAAAAAAGAAAGAAATTGATTAAAATTTTACAACAAATTACATATATATGTACTTCATAGTGTAGGAATAAACAGCAGGGCACGTGTCTTCTCTGCACAGGTGCTTTTATGAACTTACATCCATTTAATTACTCTTATGTACTATATGCTTTTGGGGCAAGAGGCAAGTGCTTTTCTGGTGCAAAGCAGTGCCGCCTGGAAAGTTCCTCTTTAGTTTCAGAGGCTCTAGATCAGACCTATTAAAAGGAACAGCCATAGCAAAAACCCTTAAAAGAAATCCAAGATACTTAAATGCTGACAACTGCTCTACAGAATAATAATTTTTTCATAAAGCACAAAGAGTTCCAGAAGTATGATCTCCATGCAATGAACCAGATAAATCTTGACTGCTTTGCATAATTGTTCAATATTTTTCTATTACTTTCATTTAAAGAGCTTTTTATTATGACTACTCGCACCTCTTCATGTTGTCTTTCATGTAATGTTTGGGATGTAATATACTTCTCATTTCTTAAAATTAAAAAAAAAAAAAAACCAAAGAAAATAAAACCAAAACTAAATGATTCCATTACGTGATTGAGCATATTCACCTTCCATTTCACAGGGTTTCTTCAGAAGAAGGAGCACTGCAAAGGTCTCAAGATCCATGTTTCATTAAACAGTAACTAGAAACACAATCATACTAAAAATGCATGGAATGGTAAGCCACATCTTACTTGAGTATAAACAATATTGGGTTTCATGTAAGCCATGATAAATTAGAGAAGTACACACAGTCCAATGGTTTTTTATGCTCAATTGCTTTTGCCACAGTTCCTTCACCAGTTCTTTTTAGGTGAATTCATAGGGAAAACAGAAAAGAAAATGAGCATCCCCCAACCCCCCACCTTTACATTACTTTACTTGTTTCTTTAATTAGGTTCAACTTTTGTTTATTTTAGTTAGATCTTTCTTAGTTTTCACTGACTTATGGTTTCTATTGTCTTGGCAACACAGCAGTCCTGCTCCCTCTCTTTTTTCCAGTTAGCCATAGAGAGCATTAATACCAGCCACTGTCTTCCTGTGCATTTATTAGTCCTCAGACGGTGTGGTGGAAGTCAGAAGTTGAGTATTCATGGGGTTCTCACTGTCAGCACAGACCTAAATGAAACATAAATCAATGTATCTGTTTCAAAGCATATTGTACACCAATTCAAGTAGATATTTGGCCCCTTTTGGAAATGTAGCTATTGGGTAGCATATGAAATAACTGAGGAGTTAAGCAGTCTGGTTTTAGTAACTTTAATAAGTAGTCCCTCTGGGCTCTTTACAACTAAAACCCAATTCTTGTAGTCTATTTACATATGCCAGTTTGAATTTCATGGCTGTTTCTTGGTTCCACATGATATTTCCCCATTTGTTGTCAAGGCTGGAAGGTGGGTAGCAAATGGAGCTGGGAATGTTAAGAAACAGACAGGATAGGTTCATGCTTAAGGTAATCGTTGATACTCTGGGATTGTATACTTTCGCTAGTGTGATAGACCTCAGATGACATGCTGAAAGATGTCAGATATTTGACGTGAGTACATTAATTGCTTCCTACTCCATAAGTATCTGATCAAATGTGTTAAGAATTTGCAGCTAAAATTAGCATCAATGAGAACTATTTAATTTATAATGTCTAACACAAAGTGAATAAACAAGTTGCATCTAAATCACTTTGTCTCAATTTCCATCTGGAAAATGGCAATAAAAATAACTAATCCAAGAAGAATGTTGTTAGGGAAGGCAAGTGTGAAGAATTGCCATATTACGGTGATGACTACCGTAGGAAAATCCACAGGAAAATTAATAATTGCTTTTTACAAGGATTTGATAAATATTAAGTAAATAAGCAAACTCTGCTAATCAAACAGTGAAGATAATGAAATTAATTTTTGTTAGCTAAAGTTAAACACTCTTGAACTAAAATTGGTATGACCACCCAAAAAAACCCCCTAAAATCCTGACATAAGATTGTGTTGCAATACAATCAGTTTAAACTGGGGAACTTCCCAACTTTAAAGCTGTCTGGCTTTGTAACCTTAGTGATGAAGCTATTGTTATTCGTATGAAAAACAGCAAATCCATTGCTGAATACAATTCTGAAACATTGCTTTTTTAAAATAAAAAACGTATCAGCCTCTATGCAGTACGTAATAAGACTCCATGCATCATCCCCAAACTTATAGCATATAATCTCTGAGTGAATTTTCTGATAACTTGCAAGAAAATCCATTAAGTAGATGAAGTTAAATTAATTAAAACCAGTATCCTACCAGCGACCTGTCATCTGTGATGACACTTTTGAATTGGGTTTGAATGACCTTCCTGACAAATAACACAGATATATCCAACTTCTTTGATAGTAAAAAACTATCAAAATTCCCTCTTTGAAGGGAGGCAAGCAATTGTTATGATTATTTAGGTTAGCAACAAGCTTGAGTCAAGTAAGCATATGTCAGCATTTGCAGAGATCAAGCAAAGGAAAATGAAAAAAGGGGCTGAATACCTTTGAAGGGAAAAGCAACTCTAAAACTGCTAGCTGGCATGAAGACTCATGAGCATAATGAACTGGCAGTTTAAATGATGATTAAGTTGAACAGTGTCTGCCAGAAGGACACAGAAAGCTCTGTCATCAGGGAAGAAAAACAAAACTACAGTCTAAGGGACTGGCAGCTCCTCATACCAATATCCTCATATTCTCTTTTCTATATTCCCAGAAGACTTGGGGGCAATGCAGGTTTCCTCAGAGCACACTGAAGGAGCAAAAGCCTAGGCTAAGCACTATGTCTGATTTGAATGTCCCAGGAGTGATGTCTAAGTAGTGTCATTGTCTGAAAATTGCTCTAAGAAGCACTCCAACTGCTTAATTCTAAGCTTCCACTTAAATGCGTGACTGAAATTGTGCCTGTGACTCTCTGGGTTGTGTCCACTTTCTCATTGTCAATATTTTGTCTAACTTTGCACTTCCCAGGCTGTTGCTCCTTAAGGTGTCTTTAGACAAGAACATGGTGAAGGCGATATTCTTTCTAGAAAGACCAACGGGCTCCAGTTTGCTTTATGTATTTCCTGCTTTCTCTTCACTTTTTCCCTAGTGCATCTTCCATCTGTAAATCTTTGCAAAGACTCTGCTCACTCTGTCTCATGTCCTTGTGGCTAAGTTGCTGTGTTGAGCATACCTCATTCTCTAATGCTGCAGAGAGCCCATTGCCAGATCTGAGAGGCTGTAGAAAAAGTCCTTTGTTCACATGTTGGGGATCCCAAATAATACTTCGTTATTCGGGGTCTGCTCACAAGTGATGGTGGGGTATGAGAGCTTTATTGAGAGGCAGTTGGCAGCAGAACAGAATGACAATATCCCTGTATGTCAGTTTGACTCCCCACAAAGAAGCCACTTTGGTACAGTTTACAGACTGGAGCTGAAAGTACCATTTTTTCATGCAGTAAAACCAGAGGCCCCGGTACTTGTCTCCTTTTTGTCTTTGGAAATCAGTGGGAGTACAGTGCTCTAACTCTAAGTTACTAATGAAGTGAGACTGATGTTTTTACAGACGAGTTCTAAACCACAAGGTAAATCAAAATTCCTATAAATGGGAACAGTTGTTGCATCAGTTCATAGAGATGTGCAGTTTAATTCCTCAATTTGTATACAAACACTAAATCAATAGGATTCCTGTGTATGCAAAACTCACTCAAGTCAATTATCTGTACTGGGTGTTAGACTAGACTCTGCCTACAAGACAGATTGTGTGCATGTTGACTGAAACTAAAACCCAGGATACTATGAAATGTACTTTGAAATCTAGGACACCACATAATTGAAGAATAAGTTAACGTAAAAAAAAGCAAAATTATTAAAAGAATTGTCATGAGCACTGTATTGATAAAGATAACCTCTTCCATTTGACTGGCATCTGTCCACTTATGCTTGCATTTCTATTCTACCTGTTCCTAAATCATGTTGATTTCTATATTTATTCACGTATCTTAAAGATGTCATGTAAGCAACTGGTGATGAAGGAAAGGTGACTATTGTCAAGGCAACTGCAGGCAACTGATTAATTAGCTACCCCAATTTGCCCCTCTTTGTGCTCTTTAAAGTAGTCCATCTTCACTGAACTTAAACTCCCATAAAGCAACACCACCATCTACAGCTCAAAGATCAGACTCTCCACCATAATTGCGTCTCTCTGTCCTGAGTGCAAGCTGTGTCAGATGTAACAGTACCAGATTTCTTCCGTTGAAAATATACAGTATCACTTTAATTTCATTATCCAAAATTAATGGTTGGTTTAAAAACAGAAAAAAAAAAAAACAAAACCAAAAGAAATTAAAAGCTTCAACGCAACTTGTTTAAAAGAAAGATTCTTCTCTGTGTCTTCATCCTGTACTCTGACTTATGCAGTACAGGACTACCCACGATAGCATAGAATTACAGAAGGGATAGGATTGGAAAGCATCATGAAATCACATAGTTCCAACCCCCCTGCCCTGAGCAGGGACACCTCCCACTAGACCAGGTTCCTCAAGACCACGTCTAACCTGGCATCCAGAGTTTCTCTGGGCAACCCGTTCCAGTGTCTCACCACTCTCAGAAAAGCACTATCAGAAAGGCACGAAATGCCTTTCTGTGATGCATAGTAAGCAGAAAGTTTTAGTTCCAGAGCAATGCAAATTCCTCAGAAATTGGTGCTTCTGTATTTCAGTGGAAAAAAAACCATCTTTGTTGGTAGTTGTAACTTATTAGGTGCATGTTACTGAGAGAGACTTCTTTTTCTACTACAAGAAATAGAAACCACAGAATAAAGATGGTTTTACCACTATCATTTTCCAGTGATTATTTCTTACTTTTCTTTGTTCCATGTTGCCAACCACACTGTGGCTTTGGCAGGCTAAAAGGGATACCTCCTCTCAGTTTCACAAAGGTGGGTATCAGGCTGCGTTGCACAGCTGAGGGAACTATGGTCTCCACAGTGACAGTGATAAAGCTAAAATCTTGTTACTTGCAGACAATAGGAGTTGAAGGGAAGTGAGAGACTCCACAAATGCTATTCTGTCCCATGGCCTTTACCTCCTCCTCCCCAAAGTAGTAAAGCCAATTTGTTAGTGGCTTTTGACTCCTTGTCTGCTCTAGAAGGCTGTTAGTGCTTTTTGTACAAGTCTAATCTGGGAGACACAAAAGCTTCAATATAGAAAAGGCCAGTGATTACCTGAATTTACTGTCTGTAACCTTGGCTGTGCTTATTTATACACCATGTTTTCTATTGTCACCAGATGTACAGTTATGCAGAATAATGCATACAAATTGTTCTTAAGATGAAATCCTAAGTCACTCATGTTGCTGTTTATAGCTTTCAGCACCAAGATGCTGGTTTATAGCTTTGGCATTAGTCCAGTCAAGAAAGTTCTGTTCAAGTCCTCTGTACTGTGTTGTCACAGGACTAACCAATTCATGATCAAAGGGGGCTTAAATGTGCTGTTTAAGTATTTCAGGGAACTGCAGGTAATAGCCATTTAAATTAAAAGCCAAAAAAAAAAAAACCCAAAACCAAAAAAAAACCCAAATGTGTGTCAATTTACTTTGCTTAAATAGAAAACTAAAGGTCCACTGCACAAAGGAGTTTCTTTTAGTGAAAAGCCACAGGAAACTTAATAAGATTTCACTTCAAACAGTATAATCCATGAGGTCAGGGGTACTTGATACTAATTTACACTAGGTGAAGATCTGAGTTTGTTTATACTTCCAGACACCTACAGTATTCATGCCATGCTATATTACACTAATACTTAAAGGAGTTAGAACTGATAACAGAAAATGACTGCATATGCTGAAAAGTGATTGACAATAAGTTGTGATTAGATGCAGCCATAGGGATCTGTTGTGCAAATACCTAAGCAATCAACAGGGAAGACTCAGAAGAATTCTGAAGATGCCATTCACAGAGAATTCATTCTCTAAGGAGCCACAGATGTCAGCAAAGAGAACTCAGTGGCCTGGTTTAGCATTCAGGTTATTACCAGTAACTCCAGTGTACCCAACCTGCAGGCTAGGAGAACCCTAGAAGTGTATGTAATGGATCTGTTCACATGCTTACAGAATTCAGTCCTGTCAGAAAAAAATTAATTTTTGGGGTGGATCTCGACAGTATTAACTGCAAAACCTAACTGCAGTCTGAGATCAGGGCTCCCTACCCAAGTTGTCTTCAGTAGGACTTTTAACTTTGCCACTTTGACCACTAGAGGGTAGTAACATACATTTGCACTAGGTGCCTTATGAACGGGAGAATGGAGTAAGACGTTAAAGATGATTAAAAAGAAAATCTGGTGTACAGAGAGCAAGTGTCAGACCTCACCAACGTGTGTGTTGTGCCCTTCATACATGTGTCACTGTATAGGCAATCATTCATTACTGCGAATCTATGAGATCAAGAATTATGGGCCAGCTTGGAGGTCCATCTATGAAATTCCACGTTTGAAGTTAGTCATGTGCATACTTGTTTTCAAGATGTTGCCTTAGATAATAGAGAACAGAAAGTAACATGCTACATTATTTTCCATAGTTGTATGAGTAGCTGGGAATAGCTTAAATGCATTGTACGTTACTGATCCTGGCAGGATTTCTGTGTGAGAGGGCAAGAAGTTTTTGACTTTTAATTACCCAAATCTTTAAAGGTGAGGTGGAAATTTTTTTAAGTGATCTTGGTATTCAAACATCTGACTTGGGTTCACACAGAACTGACTTGCTGTCAAAAAGCTAGCCACAAGCCTACCATATAAACAGGTACATTTTGCAGAAGGATCTCTCAAACAGTAGGATTCAGTATAGTTTGTTCATAAACCTGAATCTTTTCCTATCTTTAAGTATCTTATTCTCATCTGTCTTACTCTGTGTCCCTGATCCTGTTTATGCCACCTAGAGCTCTATCTAGAGCACCTATGACTGACAAGTATCTTCAACTGTTGTTACTCATAGCACAATTTTTGCCACAATGGGAACAAGAACAGTGTCTTGACCCATTTGGTTTTCAACTCTTTAAGATTCTGCGTTTTACAAGCAAAATTGTTTCTACTTGTCTCCTTTGAGATAGTCAGCTTGATTTCACGTCATCAATAGTCAGATGGACCTCATGATGCATACAAAGTTGCTAAGCTTTAGCAAAAAGTATTTTGGTTTGGGGTTTTTTTTGTTTGTTTGTTTTTGAGTGTCCAAAGATTTCACAAACTTTGGCAAGAAATAGAACAAAAGCTGCCCTGTGGCTGTGAAATTAGGACTCTAAACTTGTTTTCAACCCCATTTCAGTTGTACACTTCTCAAATGATGCTGAGTAAATTATCTCTCCATAGTACACGTCTGTTTTTGTGAACTGGGGAGAGTCATTGCTGGGAGAGGGATTGTCACATACTTATGCCTGACCAGTACTTCTTAAAATATAGCTCTTACTCAGGTTTGGACCTCTACATGAAATTATAACATAATATCTAGTAATCTGTAAATGCTGACACGAACAATACACACGAAGCAGTAATCCCCCTTTGCAAAAATGTTTTTTTGTAAAAATGTTCACCAGAATGGAAACAGTGTTAAAAGCAGGTCTTGACTTTACCACCACTGATGTTTATTTACTTGATACATTTTAAAAAAGTGTATCTATTCCTGCTCAGGACCTGCTCTGGAGACTTTTAAGAGACATACGACACTATTTTCACTTAAGTTCATTACGGTTAGTTCACTTACTTCTACAATTCCAGCTCAGGCCTATTTCATTAGTAATTCTTTCCATGTGAGTTGTGTGTTGCTCATTTTAGGTATATGTTGTTTTTCTTAATGTAAGTGGGATAAATGGAAAAAACAAATACCTCGTCTGTGGCCTCTCTCATCCCGTGCCTTGCAAGTTCTGGGACTGCTAATGACAGTCTCTGTGATTTATTTGCTGGGGTGATGTTGTTCTGACCTGCAATAACAAGGTACATCATTGCTGGCTTGCATGTTATAAAAATGATGCACAATACATCTGAAAGTTAGAATAATACTTTGACGCAGCTCTTCGTCAGTTCTACAAATGGTTGCAATTAATTGATGCTACAAAACTTTCCTTCAGGCACTGGTATTCAGCATTTACACTGGGAAATGGAGTTTGAGTCTGACATTTTAAACACCGGTGGTGTTACCTAATGAAATAACTTGAGGTTTGAAAATTCCCATCAGTAAAAGACCACAAAACTGCTGTTGAGTTAGGGTATTTAAAAACATCTTTTGAGCACTGAGAGAGGATGATACATTGGACAGACACTATTATTTTGCTACTCTTTTCCTGCAGACACTTTTAACTTGACAAGGGGTCTACTGTCCCACTGGTGCATCCATGTCACTTTCATCACCATTAATGGAAGCTACATGTATGAGCTGATGAGGGCACATACAGAGTTCCAAATTCTTTGTTTATTAAAAAGTGTCATGCAAGTCTTGTGAGAGAAGCCTTTGAGACTTATTTTTTTTTTTTTTTTACTTTGCCATAACAAACACTGTAGATTTAGCAAACATATCAGGATTTCTGCAGGACATATTTTTTCATTTTGTATTTTACAGATTTGCCATTATGAAATCAACTAGCTCCATCTCAAAGGGCTGTGCAAAGAAAAGAGACAAAGGAAAGGAAAGTCGCCCAGCTGATGGCAAACTATGGAAATTACACAGGCTTTTATCTGATGCTTTGATAGTGAATTACGGGGTAGACATTTTCTTACATCTAAGTGTGCAAAGAATAAAGATGGCATTTGGAATTTTGCTCTTTTTGAAGCCCTTGAAATGACAACCTATCTATTGTGGCCATTTTCTTAGGATTTCCTGAAATTCTGGACACTCAAAAAAGAATTACAGTTAGTAAAGATGTAAAAAGATCATGGTGGAAAAGACAGAAAAAACGAACCCTTCTGGGAATCTCTTCTTATAGTACACCCTGTACTGCGTCCGAGGCAAGTCCATGCCTAGAGGGCACAATCTATCCTTATGTGTACATGACCTACTAACCACAGTGAAAAAAAAAAGAGCAGGTGATCTGTTACTGCTTTTCTAAGAGAATAACTTTTCCTTGGCAGGAGAAATCTGAAGAAGGCTCTCATACTAATGTGTGTGCTGCTACTCCCATAGGAACAACAGGCCATTCTTCAGAGCCACTGCATTCTAGCTTTGCAGCAAAACTGCTGAAAGGTCAGTGCAAACTGACCATGTTAAAAAAAAAGATGATTCTTCAGTCCTGCTGTTGGAGTGTTTGTGGTTCTCATTTCTAGGCAGGTAGAAAAACCTAATATGCAAAGAATACATTTCTGCTACAACTTCTTAAGAATCTCAGACTTTTCAAGGTTATCCAAGTATATCATAAAGAGCAGGATAGAAATATTTTCTGAAAAGGAATTAAAAAAAAGAAAATGAAGCTAAGGGCAATAACTGGATTTCAGACTTCTCAACTTTGGGCTGCAAACTTTTAGCTAATTATAATAGGACCATTGTTTAAAAGGGCAGGGCACTTTTTTGGTAACTGGGCCTCTGCCAGTGGAGCGGCGAATATCTGTGACACATAAACTCATTAGTTTTTCAACTGTGGTCAGAGTGACTTGCCCTAGCTCATGCAGTTCATCAAAAGCAAAACCTGTGTAACAGGGTAGAGTCCTATTTTCCAAAGTTTGTTTATTCCTCCAGTTTGTAACACTTTCTCCCTGTTCCAGCTGAATCATTTAATCTGTGCAGTGCTGTAGTTCATTTCAGCTTTTCATAACACCAGCAGGTGGGGATTTAAAAAGCACTTTGCTGTTCACCTTTCAGTCATCCTCATAACTTTCATCTGCGTACTGTTTTATTTTGCTAGATAGGCTTTCCCAACAGAATGGTGTTTTCTCTGAAAAGCTGGATCACCTATGAAGCTAGGAACTGTGACCTTCTAGTGCTTGAATGGTTCTACAGAAAATTCAGAAACTTCCTTTACTTTTTTTAAAAAAATGAAAGTCATTAAAACATAGGTTTTAGAGAGTCTGAAATCCCCTCCTACAATTCTTCGCTCTTTTGGCAGGCAGGGAAAGTGCTTTAGCTTCCAGTATTCTGGACTGCCCTGTTCAGTATCTTATGGATTTTGGAGCTGGATTTTTCAGGTTTTGATAAATAATTGAACTTTTATATTAGCAGTATTACTGCTCATTTGTATAACTCAATTGAGTATAACTCAATTGAGTATAACTCAATTGTCTAAATATTGTTCTAGTATCTAATAATATTGTACTAATATCTAATAAATATTGCATCTAGTGCTTCTACTCTGAGTGTGAGCCTCTTTGTTACTAAGCAGAAAGGCTCTGAAGAAAATCAGTTACAAAAGTATTTCAGCTTACGCTTTTTCTTAGTTTTTGGGGCTTATTCTTCCAAATGAATAAATGATTGGTGCAATTAGGAAATACATTTTAAGGAAAATTATGTTGTTTTTCCTTTGTGATATAAACCCAGTATTTTGACCCATATAAATGACTACTTGCACCAATTAATAGACCTAATTATGCAAATCTTCCTAACAGCCTCTTCCTTCTTGTCTGCGCAACTAGTGATAGAAGAATCCTGTAGCTGCTTTTGATAAGCAATATCCTGTTGACCCCTCAAATTTTTCTTCAGTTCTTTGCTTTTCATCGGATGAAACTCTTCCTATTGCTTTATGCTCAATTCCACTATCAGGTGTGTTGGCTGTTGCTAAACTACACCTGCCTTGCAGTCCCCATCTGAACCACTGTCCTAAGTCAAGGAACTACTTCATGTGATCTGTCTTCCTTGAAAGTTTATCTTTTGCACTTTCCACTGCTGTGTGTGGCAATTTGATGAATAGATACAGATCTACTCACTGGTGCGTAGTGGCCTCAGGTTCTTGGCTCCTTTGCTCTATTTGCCTACTGCTTAGCTTGGCACTCTTTTTTATTATTTTTGAGTAATGCCTTTTGTTTTCTGTGAGACTGCTGTGAATACAAAGAACAAAGTCCCACTTTTGCACCTCATCAGTCTCTCTCTCTCTTACCACATACCTCAGGTAATGTATTTTTATGGAGCAGATGACCCTTTATCATTTGCCATTACCGTCAGTCACTGGTCTGTCTTTACTTCTAACTCTCCTCTCCAACATTTTGTGGGAACCTAGGGCTAGATGTCCTCTTCTCAGATTCCCAGTGCGTGCTAATCACTACAAATTTGTGCACTTTGTGATTTTCCACTATGTGTCAAATGCCAGGTATACTAAATCTTTCAAGCCATGGCTTGCCTCCAGATGACAAGTCCTGTCTGAGGGTCATTTCTATAATTTGCCCTGCAGTAGGAATGTCCGGCTTTTGTAACCAAGAAACCAAGTGCCTTTTGTAGTTAAAAGACAAATTATCCAACAGCATAACACATACAAAGTTAAGATGCATGACAAAAGCCCACGAAGGAGTTTAGAGAGGCAATATAACAGGAGGGAGGTGCCCAAATAATACCCTGCCGGCCTATTCCCAGTCCCCTCACAAGGGCCATCAACAGAAGCTCACATGAGCACAGGAACTGAAATCAAGGAATCTCCAATCAGCTTTTAGACTAGGGCTCACTGCTTAGGGGTGGGACATATTACAGGATGCAAGGGAAAAACAGTTCTGGATTGCACAGGACTAACTACTGGATGTTTAGGTGGAGGAACCAAAGGTGAAGAAAGGGAGAGAAGTTTAGGTGATTTGGCAAGGGACAGAAGTGGGAAAATAATAGTCATTTTTTGCAAAAAATTTAGTAGGCAAATAAAAAGGGCTGGTTACATATACATAATTGGCTAGTCAGAATACCTGTGTGTCTGTGCCCTGTGCCTGATCAGCACAGTCTGTCCTATGTTCTCTTTTCTAATTCTTTCCTGGATGAGGGGTCTCTATTCTGTGTGCATATGCTTATGGGGGTGTGAGTCCAGCAACTGGAGACAGATCACAGGCTGAACAGCCTGTGTGTCTGTGGTGCAGTGTCTGACCAAGTATGGGTGTGCGAGTGAGTGTGTGTGTGATCATTAGCAAAGATCAAGCCAGATCAGCTGGTGAAGTGACATCGGAGTAAGGAGATGAGGGGGTTTCCATGGACCAGCTCCAGACGTGAGAGCTTCTATGCATCTCCAAGGATGAGAGCACTGGGGAGGCAGGGGGGAGTGGGGTACTGGCCTCACTGGCATGTGACAGCAACGGAGCAGACGGGGACGAGGGGGCAGCTGCTGCAAAGAGTGACTGTGAGCCACATTGCAGGAGGTATCCACCTTGTGCATATACATATATATTCTCATTAACAAACTTCCATTCTGCTCAGCCAGAGAGGGGAGCAGGATAAGGCCATCAGTGATTCCTATTCCCATGAGTGCTCTGGGTGTCTGTCTAGGAATTGTGCGTACAGCCATGTAGATATGTAGTGCATGTTTAACTCAAACCGTACCTCTTTGCTTCCTCTGGTAGATGTTCTCTTGTGGTCTAGAGAATTAATATTTTTACTTGCTAATCCCAGTTTTAGGCTACTTGAAATCTCTGTAGAGAAATGCAGGGATATTCTAGGATGTCAACTGAATGTTCCACTGAACCACCTGTGACAAAATCTAGAAAATTTACTTTATTTAGTGTATTTGACATCATACAACTTCACTGCATATTGTTAGAGTGCCCATAAAATATCCATGATAGCTGCTAATATGTGCTTAACAGTCCTTTCTTTATGATATAGTCCATCAGCTTGTGATCAGACTGCACATGCATTTTGTGGCAGAAGCTGAATGAAAGGAATTGCTCTACAACAGAAAAGCACAGCCAGAAACTGTTTCAGTTTTCATGTACCTGTATTTTATGCCTTCACCACTAAATGCTCTGGTCTCTCAGCTCTACTGTTTCTAGGCTTCCTGAGCAGTCACCTTGCAGCTAGAACCGCTACACAGAGCTGCAGGTTTTCAAGAGTGGTACCTCACTCAATTTTCTTTACTTTTTGGGGGTTCTTGAGCACTGATCAACAGATGCTACTTGTCTTCTGAGAAGCATGCATATAATCTGAGGAGATAGCTGGCCACATGTTATAGTGTCAAGTTTTTAAGGGCAGACAAAAACAAGCTTATGGAAAAATAAATCTGTTGAGGACTAAGGCATACAGAAACAACAGTCTGAAAAACAGTTGGATCCTGAGAGAGTTCTGCAGGGAAGAATAACATACACTTGACCTGGACCTATTCTTCCCTATGTTTGTGTTTACAGGCACTGCTGGAGACACAGTATTAGGGTAGGTGGACACTTGATCTGACAACCCAACACAGACATCCTGTGGTCTCTTGTACCTCGAAGACAGGTCAGTTACCACATATCAGTCCTCACCCTGAAGTGTCTGATTGCTTTTAAGTTTGGTTTCCATCAAGACCCAGTCGAAAGCTTCACACATTGAACCTATGGAGATGTCTGTATATCCATATTCTTATGAAATACAAAGTCCAGTGTATGAAAAGACTTCAGACAGAGGTTTTCACATTGCCTTATTAAGTTGGAAAAAGCTTTATCTTTCTTCATAGTTTAATCTGTGAGGCAGAGGTAATGATAGCAGCAAGCTTGAGAAAAGGACATTAATATTTGCAGTGACAAAGACAGTCCACAGTACAAGGGAATTAATAGTGTGAAAGAAGTTATCTACTTTGTTACTAAACATTTTATAATCTTTTACCTTCATTCAGGCTGAAGCAAAGATGACATGTAGATGACAAACTAACAGTTCATTTTTCTGGACGAGCTGTAAAAATGATGTACTAGAATATACAGAATGCCAAGAATCCTAATAGCAAAATAAATAATAACAACAACAGAAAAATATCTCCGAAGTGTCTATCTAAATACTATCACAGTATACCTGTGCTGAGCAACATGGACCAGTTTAGGAGCTACTAATGAGGGAGTCTTTGTGGAAGCACTGTTTTCCAGTAACTAGCATTAATTAGTTCAAGTTACTCAGCACTTGCTGCATAACAGAAAAGTGTCTGAACTCTGAGGGTGTTCTAAAAATTTGAAACACCATCCACTTACTGAAATGCCATCCTTTCTTTTCTTAGGGTGTACCTCTGCTTCTTACAAAGATGGCAGATATCTAACGCAAAGGGGACAAATTCTCAATTTTAGACAGTTAGCATCTGTTTGCGGATATTGCAGATTGATAACATTATCCTCAATCTAGGTATTATCAGTTTGCCAACAGCACTGATGCCTAAATGTTCCTTAAATACCTGGCTCAGCTTATTATGGAGTATCTATACAAGAAGGTTAATTCATAGAATCCTAGAATGGTTTGGGTTGGAAGGGATGTTAAAGATCACCTAGTTCCAACAACCTGCCACGGGCAGACACACCTTCCACTAGGTCAGGTTGCTCAAAGCCCCATCCAGCCTGGCCTTAAACACTTCCAGGGATTCCCAAAATACATTATTCCCAATACTACTGATCAAAGGCATAACATATGTCCATAGGTATGTTGATGTAACATATGGCTCAGGTTGTGATAATGGACCATTATCACATTCATATTTATCATGATATGATAAATATTATGAACATTAATTATCATTATTCATATTTGCCCTAGCAGGGCAAATATGAATATTTTTGTCCTGTTTATCTTTAATATGTCCTTATCATTGATACTAGTTATTAGGTTATTCTAATTGGAGACAAACTCCTAGTTTTTATGAACTCTTCTTACCACAAGACTACTATTGATTCATTCCATCGTAATTAAACAAATTTATTGGTGCCTTTTCTTGGAAGACTTACACTTCCTGTTTTTCATTATTAACTCCACAAATACATTCAATTGAACAAGTAAAAAATATTTATTAAAATGTCCTTATGCACCTTTTCCTTTCCTGTTCCTCTAGCTTCTTGCATCATTTCATGATCAATCTTGACCCTTAAAAATCTTATGGGAATAAAAAAGACAACAGCAATTGTCTAAGAAAGCAAATAAACATGAAGACTTTCATTAGACACAACCTAGTGTCAATGGGAGTGGGTGAAAAAAGTCAAAATATACAAATAATTTTGCTTTGTCATAGAAGTATGATAAAACTGAGCACCATTCCAGATCTTTTTTTATTCACTCCTTAGTCAAACAAAACTTTTGCTGACATCTGTGTTGAGTCCTTCCTGAGTAAAATTTCTGGGATTTTGTCTTTTAATGAGAACAATGAAACAAGCAGAATTAATGGGGAAATAAGTAAAATCACTGAAGATGGTGCCAATACACTAACTGTACACTTAAGTTTACACTGTCTTTTCATTTAAGCACAAGATGATACAGAATAAGATCAGGGGAAATCATCCTATATTCATCCCCACAGATATCTGCTATATCCAATGACAGCAGGACCCTGTTTATTCAAAATACTTTTGGAACATCAAAACATTTGGATAAACAGGGCTTCAAATAATTGAGGGAGTTATTGTATAAGTAATTCACACCAGGGGGACATAACCTAGATTCAAAGGAGTTTCAGATCAAAAGGGTACAGATAAATGGGATTTTTCTCCATATGAAAAAAACAAAATAAACAGCATTTGATAATTCAGGAATCACAAAGCATCCAAACTTTTTTTTTTTTTTAAAAAGACTTCATGATGAAAGGTCAAAATTCTTGCAATAAGCCATACAGAAGAATATTACTATGGAATCAAAATAACAAGACCAAATCGTGTGAGTTTGGCTTTTTTTGAGCATGTATGCATGTGTGTGTGTGCTTTATTCATGGTGGGCTTTGTTCTGTTTCTTTTAAACTCACGAATCTTTCGGTCAGTATCATGTAACGTTTATGAAGCTTTTTGATCTTATTCTAGCCATACTCAGATCTCCACCTTCTGCCATATTTTGTGGTGGAAGGTGGGGATTTGTAACATTTGTGGCTCTGTAACTCATTTTTTCCAATGGCCAACTGAAACAAACTATAAAATGCACAAGTTCGGTCTCGGATGGCCAATACTATCTGATTGCTCACCTTTCTATTACTATAATGACCTAGATATGGTTTATCTGCATACAGACAAAATCTCCTATTAACTGCCCTTTAAAATACAGATTTTGGAATTTAAAAAGAGGTTAAGTGTAAAGATCTATGCTGATACTCACCCTCTGCACTGTTAATATGATGGTATGGACAATTTGCTAATTTAGACAAATAAATGGCCTTTTCCTTTGGCTGAAAGCTACGCTCACATTCCCAAAATTCAGTATTGCTCCTTACTGTCTGTGTAAGGACTTTTTAATAGGGGTGGTGGCAGCGGAGAAGACAGACTCAACGTTTAAAGGGGAGTTTAAAGGTCTGAAAATATGACACATTCTGGTTCCACCCCAACACCTGATCTCTGTGGCTGAAAGTCCAGCCAGGAGATGCTTCTCCTGCCACCCTGCCTCACCTCAAACAGCCTCATCCCAGCTCTCTAGCCTTAGGGAAAGGAGGATCCCAAAGGGATGGTGTGTGGAAGGTGCCTTCTGCCTGAAGTTTCAGAGCCACTTTTACAGCCATCTCAGACATACCAGATTGTCCTGCCGAATCCCCCCTGATGTTTCTGGGCCTGGTAGTTGGGTGTTTGAGCTCTCGGGTCTGTCAGCGCTGCCATATCCAAGTCCTGCACCACACCTGGAGCATGTTTACCGCGTGCCAGGGGCAGGCAGTGCCTCACCCGCCGCCATGGGACGAGTCTCCCAGTCGTGCCAGCCACCCGTTTGGCAGCCGACCCTAACTGCCTGTCCTGCCTTTCTCCACAGGGTGCAATCCCTTCCTCCCCAGACTCCCCAACCCACTTTTGGCGGGAAGAGCGGTGTCGCGCCGCCGCCATATCGCCGCAGCTGCCAGCAGGGCCCGCTGCCTCCTCTCTGCTTCCCCATCAGATCCCGCGGCTCCATCGGGGGCTGTAGAGTTGAAGGGACGAGAACACGGTGTGGGGAAGTGTCGGCTCGGTTGTTGACGTCGTTTTCCTCAACGGCTTTTCCTCCCTCCTCGATGAGGGACTACGGGCTCAGATATGTGAGGCGACGCGCCAGAGCTCTTGAGGGGAGAGGGGTGGGAGTGTGATGAAAGGGTGAAAGAGAAACAGCTGTTGGGCTTGAGGTAAGGTAGGGGAAGAATGGTGCTTAAATGAAGGGTTTGGGGGAAACAGCTTGGAGAAATGGCAATTTGATGTTGATTTTAATAGGGGCAGAAAGTAAACACCTGTGAGGGTTGGAGGGAACAGAGATTGCTGTTTGAAAAATGTAGAGGCAATCCTCTCAGCAGAGCAGTCTGAGTGTGTGGTCACAAAGAGAAGGGAGCAGGACCGGTTTGGGGCATTTTGGAGTTTGCTATCAGGTTGCTACAGTGCAGAATCTGGAAGTGAGTAAAGATAAGCCGTAAAGAGCAAAGCAGGGAGAGGCTAAAGCAGGTGTTGAGGTTTTGTTTACTGAGAAGATAGGAGGATACCTTCCAGTTGGTTTAAGTTTTCAGTTTACTGGTGTGGTTTTCTCCTGCCTCCTCATCATGTTTACTCCTCTGCAACCTGTTGAGTAGAGCTGTGTTGTCTGTGATGCAGGTAAAGAACCCATTTCTAGTTTTATTCCAGTTTTCATCAGCAGCTGCTATTTGTAGATACAGGTATTGAAAAAAGGTAGATTTTGCGCTTTAAAATAAACCCAACCAACCAAACCTGAAATAGTGTGTTCTCTCAATGAAAAACAGATAATGATAAGGCTTTCTACAAGTTATACTGTCTCTTCACTCTGCTTGTCTTTTATATGCTTGTCAAGGCTTCCCTCTCTGACTTCTTCCTCTCAGAGAATCCTTGCTGTGTGTTGTGTCTCAGTTACAATTCAGCAAGAATATCTTGACCAGTTTTCTGTCTGGAACGGAGCAGAGAAGAGAATATAAAAACAGAACTCAAGTGATATACTGGTTTCAGCCTGATAGCCCTGGAGACTGAAACTGATGTACTTTTTGGATTCAGGACCATACACAGGCTTGTGCATAACATGTTTGCGAAGTCTTTTACTTCGTCCAACTCCTTAAGCTCTGAAGGTTAAATACAGGCATAAGTACTTGGACAGAAACTGTGAAAGTTTTCTTGTGTAGCTAGTATAGGGCCTTTAGATCTGGTAATCAGTTCCCATTACTATCTAATCCCTGGATTTTCTACTCTCAGTCTAATTAAGATAGTGGCCATGCCATTTTTGCTCCTTCTCTAAAGATCTGAACTCTATTTGCTCCAGTCAAACTCAAAAGCAGGTCTGTCATCAAATTTAGTGGTTATAGGATTGGCCCTGTCTTTTTCCTACCTTTTTTCTCTTTGCCTTGCTCCCACTCTCCCCTTCCGCCCCCCCCCCAAAAAAAAATAGGTTCTTTTTAAAGGGTAAACCCCACAGAAGAAGTAGGTTCTCCAGAATCCAATAGAATCAATTAATTTCTCAGGTTCATTTTCAGAAGTAAGGTTGGTTTATTTTGTGGGTTGGTTGGTTGGTTGTTTTTCTTTTCTGTTTCCTGACACAATCTCAGCTTTTCTTTAATACTCTGGAAGTACAGCTGCATAATGGAGTATACTTCAGGGGGAAAAAAGTGTATTTTTGGATCTTAAAATAATATACACATTAAACTATATTTAATTATGCCTTATCAATACATTGATAAACGTAGGTGTTTGCTGTTGCATTGATCAGGACGTTCTGTGGGAGGCAGAGACAGCAACTGCTGCTGATGGAGAAGAAAAGGTAGTGGAAGGAGGCGGGGAGAAGGAGATGGAAGACGAGAGGATTGGCTGCTTTTAATGTCAGTCACAGCTGCGGGCTCCGGCTCTTCCGCTGCTCTAGCTCTGGCTCTCCCTTGAACAGCTCCTAGAGAGAGCAAGGCGTGCGGAGCTCGGATCACTAGCATCATGCTCCTCGGGCTTGGATCGGAGATCCCCCTCTTTGAACATTAAAATAACTCATTCGTCCATCAACGTCCCAGGCAGACGCAGCGAGAAAACACGCGTGTGAGAGGAAATAGGAGGAAGAGAAAAACCTGCAACCAAGTGGACTAAAGCAAAGGAAAAAAGAGTGCTTTTCTTGCACAGCTGCAAAGTGGGAATTTAAAGAACTGCAGAGAGAGAAATTCCATCTCATCAGCCCATACACATTGCAGAATTACAGATTCAGGTAGAAATGACATCAACAGGAAAGGAAGGAAGCGGAGCTCAACATGCACAATATGTTGGACCCTATCGTTTGGAGAAAACCTTAGGAAAAGGACAGACAGGTTGGTTCTTTTGCAGCAGCACTGGCGCTCGCGGGAAGATGCTGTAGCAGCCTGTGAGGCGTTGGGGATGGTATATATGAAGGTTTAGGTCTCCCCATGTGCTGTTTCAGTGGAGATAATATTCATATGGGATTTTTGCCTTTATTTATTTTTAGTGTTCATTTTAGTTCCTTCTTTTCTTCATTTTTCCCTTTTTCTGAAAAAAAAAAAAAAAAAAAAAGAGCTGCCCAGGATGCTTTATGTTCATTACTCCTGCTAATGGGTGTTGTTCTGATGACAGCTGGAGTGCATGCAGAGGGAAAAATAGATGAATAGATGATCTGCTGGTGCTGAATTTTCACATCAATTTCTTCACTGCCCTACTTAGGAGCATTTTCTTTTTAATCAAATTATATTGAAATTAAAGGTTCACAGCCTGTAGTACCGAGGAGGTGGTGGTAGTGGGGGAGTCACCAGCAGTATTTCATGACATCATGATTGAAAAGGGTGTAGTCCTTAAGGTGCAGTTGGGGGGGTGGAAATATGTACAGTATGTCTGTGGCATTGACTGCTATGGGTATTTAGCAAATATGGATGGATGGGCTGGTGGTTTTTCTGGGTAGGGTCTGAAATAAAAGAAAAATAGAGGATTGGTAGCAGAATTCATTTTGGTTATGCTGTGTTTTTGTAGAAGGGATTGGGGGGGAGGGGAGATTATTTAATTATTTTTCTTAAAGCTTGTTTATGAAACTTGCCTGCAGCAGATTTTCCTGAACGGAACAATGGTAAGAAATATTAAAAAGAGGAAACAGAGTGGAGGGTATTAACAGAGAGCAGGTGCTTCTGCCCTACATGACATAATTAGATCCCTTAAATGCATTCAAGATCTGGACTTACTGTTGCTTGCTTGGATAGCATATTCACTTCAAGGGCAGAGGAGCATTAATTGGAAGAAAAACCCTAAAAATAAGCCCAAATGCCTTCCTCACTTATTTTCCCTTTTTTTTTTTTTTTTTTTTTTTAGTAACAGGTGCAGTAAACAATGGCATCTGGCAAATTCAGTGGGTCAGGAGCCCCTCAAAAGTCTATTAGGATTTGAGATTATAATTTAGGGAAAGGGGAGGATGAGCCATATCAGCCATAAGGGGGCTTCTTTGGGCATGTGGGTGTTAAGTGTTGTTCATTATGGGTGGACAATAAAACATGATGCATTGTGGTGTATTCTTTCTATTTTTTTTTTTTTTTATAACCCAGCCGAGCTTTGCCCATCTGTTGTCTAAAGGATTTAATAGGCGTTTCCATCCCCAGCTGCTGCCTCTCCTCTGCCTGCTTCCTCACTGCCCTGCATGGCAGCAGCTCTGCAGTCCGCAATTTTCTTAGGGACACAGTCAAAATCCAGATCTTTCTCTGAAAGAAGCAATGCTCTTCTGAGATGATTGATTATAACCCCCCCCCATCCTTCCCCTCCTCTTCACAACCCCATAGCAACCGTTCAGAGACATGGATGAAGATGACATTGTCTTCTAGTGAAAGTGACTTTTATTTATTTTTTTTTCCCTGAAATCTCTTCAGTGTATCAGCTGCTAAAAGGTAGCTCCCTGTCAGTGTTTTGGTTACCGCCTTTATTCTTTGCATAGCTCAATAAGCCCTTACTTCTGTGGCTATATTCTTACTAAAATCTGGTCTGATAATGAAAATACTAAAAAAATAGCAGTGTATTGCTAACAAAACTGCCCTATTTCTCCTGGTAATCCTTTCCTGAATTCTCCAGGTGATCAAAGAGCCAGCTGTACATGACAAATTCATTTTTGTCTTTATCACCATTTCCTATTTTCTCTCTCTCACCTTCTCGGCACCCCTCCCTCCCCTTTAAATACAATTGTGTCTGAGATTCCTGAAAATACAGCTGCATTAAGCTTTTGCTCCATGTCTCATAGCCTGATGTTGTGGTCCTAAAGGGTTATCTGCAGCTTTGGTTATTTTTTTTTCCCTCTCTACTAATCTTCCTACCTTCTTCCTAAGTGATTAGAGACATGGGGGTGGAGGGAGAAGGAGAGGATGTATTTAGAGGCTTGCTGCTGTTGGCCTCTACAGTTATTCAACCAGCTGGACAAGGATGAAAGTTTCCTTCTGCAGTTTTACCATATAACTGATCTTTATAGAGAAGTCTCTGCTGTTTGCACACATGAATGAACATAAAATACACAGTGCATGGTATCATAGAAACTGGGGGGGGACGGGGGAGGAGGAGGAAGAGAAATCTTAAAAGTAGCTGATGTCAGTCTGTCTTCCTTGCTATACCCACCCTTGATTAATGGAATAATGCACTGAGGTGAAATCTAACTCAGTATTAACCATATGTGGCTAAATATGGAAAGATGCGTTCTGGTCTTCTCGTGTTTTCTGTGCTAATCACATTTGGGAGCATGCAGAATGGCATGAACAGTGTGTGGTACGTATAGCTGGTCCTTATCCTGCTTGTTTTGGAGGGTAAGCAGGCAACCTGCAGCATTTTAGGGAGAGGACAAGTGCAACATGAAGGCCTGATTCACCACATGTATGTTCTTGTATGTAAAAAGTTACAAATGCAAAGGTGTTTGGGTTGCAGTGGCATATGGCTGAATAAAATAGTGGTTGTAATCATTCCTTTAGAGCTTGACTTTAAAGCTGGGAAGATTAGGAGGTGATGGTTTGGAATACCCCCCTTCCCCCCATCACCTGAAGGGATGAGGAAGAGTGAGAAATAAAATCTGGCAACATGTAATGATGAATGGAAATAAAGTGTTGAATTGTTTTGTAAAGTCCCATCCATTTTCAAGTGATCTTCATATCAATTTTTATTTTGAGTGAAAAATTCTTGACTCTATGAAGTTATACCAGGTAGACAGGTCTAGCTTTGCTCCCAGGTAAACTAGTATCATACAAATGTATTAATCACTCTTAGCTGCTTTTACTGTGACCAAAAGAAGGGGGTTTTGGGCAGGAGTGTGAGTTAATAGTTCAGGGCAGACTTAGGGTGTCACGGAGAGAGAACTTAATGATAAGTAGAACTCTCACTGGCTTTCTCTCTGTGAAGTTCTCACTGATTGACACCTTGATAGCTGAAGAAAAGTGTTTACCAACAGCAGCCTACTGGCCCCTGCAAAGAGGTCCAGTTGCTGTATCTGGGACATTCATGGAACCTGGTGACATGTGGCTGTGAGTGGGCAAAATCGACGCAGAAAAGCCTTCTGTTCAAATTGGTGGGTAATGACCATTGTTGAAAGTATTGATTGGGGGGGGGGGGGGAGGGAAAAAAAAAAAAAGGGCTATGCAAAATTTGTCCTGAGTGCACACCCGGGCTGGTGCATCAGTCAAGCTTGCTGAGGGTGACTAATGCCACAGAGAGAGGATTAGGGCTTCTTAGGCGGAGAAGGTGGAAAAAGGCTATATAGCACAGTGCTGAAAAATGTCTGTGCTTAAGTCTTTGCTGGTAGTGGGAATGATACAGGAATGAAGGGAAGTTATTTTTAATAACACTGCATAACATATAATCTGTGTACTACAGTAAGATGGTTTGCTTTTATAATAAGTTGAATTCAGAGTACCTCTTGTTTACTGCAGCTGGAGGAATAGCTCAAGGAATCTCTGAATGATTTTGCAAGAATATATGAAGCAGCATAATCTTAATTGTTGTACTAAAAAAATTATTTTACAGAACTGCCAGTGCAAAAGCTCATTAGTATATGTAATATATGTATATACGGGTATGTGTGGAAAGGTTTTTTTTTTTATCCCATTATTTTTGTATAATCAATTATACATTTATATATATGTATATAATTACATATATATATAATATATATATGTATAATATATATACATATATTTATATATATTTATATAATTACAATATACATATATTGTAATTAACAGTAATGAGCAAAGGATGTGTGTCATGTTACAATAACACACATGGAAACAGTGCCTTGAGAAACCCCAGTCATACCTGGTTATGAAGTGCTGGTTTACTCTTAGATCAGAGACTTGTCTCCGTTTGTCACTAATTCTGTGTGAAATCACCTTCTTGCATATTCCTTGCTTTTTAATTATTTTTTTTAATTTCACAAATACTGTTTTTATCTGTTTCTTTTGGCCTCGTGGAGATGTTTCATCCCTGAAACTCTGAGGAGTAATTCAGATTGTCTGTAGTGAATATTTATTAATGAATGCAAAGATGAGGAACTGAAGTTTTTCTTGTGAAGGGCTTGAGCATTTTGGAGGGTTTTCTTGGGTTTTCATTTGACAGTCACCATATAAGCTTCAGCACCATTGTTTGCTATGGCATCAATTCAATGTCCAGTTGAAATTACCAAAACGCTGCTTTGTCTGCAAGCAATAGACATTGGCTGTAAGTGGGAGTTGCCCTATTCACTTTGAGATAAACTTGATGAAAAATTTTATGTTGCTGATCCATTTGTCTTGTTTCTTTCATTCTGTTTTAAGTCCAGTTCTGCAGACGTACAATGCAAAGAATATTGCTTGAAACTCACAGCACTTTGACCTTCGCAAAAAGTGTAGGGGGTCCATTTACTGGATTGTATAACACATAACTCATAGCTATTTTGATGTATAACATGTTAATTATATATGAGCCATCAGTGAGGTGTTCAGCAGTATGCTATTGGGTTATGTAAGGAACCAAAAATTTCTAGATTTGGGTCTTAGTGAATTCAATAGCCTTTCATTCAGTGAGAGCTTAAACAGGATGTTTCTTTGTAGCCTTAACCACCTGTTTCCATGACACTGGCAGAAACAAATTTGTTAAATTTTTATGTGTCTGTCAAATTTGGTTGAAATTAAAGCTTTAGATCTATTCTGTGATTCTATTCAAGGAGTGTTTGGTAGACAGTGTGACCTCAGAAGCCTGGTTTCCCTAGGTAAGTTGGCTACACAAAGTATATCCTTTTCATTCATACTGCTACAGTTTTTTCAGTTCTGTCCCAGTATGCTGGATCTTGAGAGAATCTAAGGAGTCCAGCTTTATTCTGTTTAGCTGTCTAGATGAATATATCATTATAGAGGTGTAAATCATTATTGTAGTTCCCCTATGGCCTTTTTAAACAAAAACCAAACCAGTGTATATTCTATTCATGTTTTCATATATGTCTTTGACTTTCCTTAAAAAAGTTTCTTCCAAAATAGTGACTCCATATCCTTTGTCATTATAGTCTGTGAAGACTTAGATGGTTATTTAGTAACCATAGAAGTAAAATATTGCAAGCAGTACTTTGGGGAGTAGAAGTCTTAAGAATGAAATTTTACTAAGAGAGGTTATGCCATAGTGTCGTAGACTTAACGGATTTTTCAAGTAATAATTATGAGTTTTGAGAGATTTGGTTGTTCTTAACTTTATATACCTTTGATCTGATTGTTGAAAAGTACCATTTACCTTCAAAAGTACTGCATTACTAACTGAACTAGGGTCACCATGCCACATGTCTGAACTGCAAAATACAGGCATCTCTGTATTGCACAGTTCAGATATCCCTTTCAGGACTTTTAACTCTTTGTTTTTAAAGCAAATTCCTATTTGCTAACTACACTGAAAAGGATTTTTAGCTCTATCCTTCTGGAAACTTTGTAGAAGCATACTATTAGTCTTTTACCCTAATATCATAGCAGAATTATTATGAACTTGTTGAAAATTCAACTAGACTCTAAATGGTTGTTTTCCTTTGTAAAGCACAGTAAGCTTTCTTACCCAAGAGTTGCTAAACTTCAGATACTGTCAAATGAGCAGTACTATATGACTGTTTATATATATCTGTTTCAGACGTAAGCAGTAACTACGGGAGCAGTGATTTCACACATAGAGTTCTTGCACTGCTCCAGCGCTCTTCTAGTTTTCATCGTCATTCTGATGTCATTTTGTGCTGCTGCTGAGAGAAGGACTGTGTTAGTATGAGAGAGGTTGCAGAAATCAAAAAGCTTCTCAGTAGAATTTACCTCTTGACAGGAATTCTTTCTGATCTCTGGAAAACCTATGAATCTATGAGAAGAGCAATTGTCAGAATTGAGTGGATATGCCAGTGTATGTTTTTGATTCTCCAATATTGCAATATTTTTCAGTATACCATAAATTTACTCCAAACCTTGCACTTTGGAAAGTCTTCAATATTGTGTGCTTTAGAGAGTGAAACAGTAATTGCAATTGTGATAATAAATGCTGATATCCATTTCAGAATTAGTAGGTAAATAATATATAACAAAAGTAGGTGATGAAAAAATTCCAGCTTTCAGAAGAAATTTGAAAGGAAATAAGGAATTTGGAAGTAATGCCCTCTGAAGTAAGAGATATTGCATGAGGAATGTATTATGCATATAGGAAAACAGTCAAAATAACAAGAGGTGGAAGCCTGGGTACAGGTTTCTATGAAGGCAAAAGCAGAGACATAAATGAATGCTCCTTTTCAAATGTGAGATACTGTAAACTGCCTTTGTGAAGTCTGTCTGGGCTTGAAGTTGAGCTGACTTTAGCAGAAAGATTGACAAGCCTGTAATAACTAGGTAAGGGTGGCATGTTTTGTATGTTTTGGGTTGTTTTATTAAGAAATATCTTTAAGAAATTTTCTGGTTTTTTTTTAAACAAACCTAAGATGTTTACCAGTCCTACTTATTAATGCTATTTTTTCTACTAATGGAATATGAGGAGATTGTTCCATTTTCATTTCATTCATACACAGTACTGTGTTTCTACAAAACATTCACAATGATCTGTAGAGTAACATGAATAATTGTAAATAGTGTTCTTAATGAACAGTTTTCATCTGCAGTGTCTGTAAGTACAGAGTGATTTCCTTTAAGTCTTTTTTTCCAGATTTTTCTGTCCAACAACTATTTTTTTATTACCTTTCACCAGCTGTCTTTACCTCACTTACCAATTAGTTGCACTTAAACAATATTGAAAGATTTGGAATGTACTCTTGAATGTTGTCTGTTGGATATGTTGCATGAGAGTATTACGTTCTACTTGGACAGTTGTGTGAGCACTTCCAACATAAATGTTTACAAGTGCAAACTGAAAATTAAGTTTTCCTGGACAGTTTGCACATGATTTCCATGAGCAGCCTTTCCTGGAAGATGTGAAGCTTTCCAGAAAGCTTTTTTTAAAAGGTGCACAAATATGACCAAATCAGACTTATTTAATTTCAAATGCATGTGTTTAGAACATATTAATAGTGCTTATCCAGTTCTATTTGACTTGTTCTACATTTAATTTCATGTAGGAATATAACATTTTTACTAATTCCTGTAAGTCTGTTTACAGACTAGAAACATTCCTGATAAAATTCTGGTAAAAGCTACATAAAAAAATTCACCCAAAAATATTTTTTTCATTGCTTCATAGGTTTTGAAAATTGGGTTTAAATGGAATTTAGGTGAAGCAGCAGAAATTGTATTGGTTCCTTTCATACAAGTGTATTACTCGCTATTGATGTAGCTGCAAGCATTTTTTTCTTGAATGCATCATTTGATGAGGGAGATGCCTGTGGGATTGCCATGGTCCTGTGGACTGTATAAAAACGAATATACTGTTTCTTTTGCAACGACTTTGGGATACAGGTTTTAAAGGCTAATAAATGAAAGTGCAGCATGAGACTGACGATAAAGAGCAATATGGAAAAAGAAGGCAAATTGTGGTGTTTACATTTAAACAAATCCAGGTACATTCTCTTGCAAATGATTCTGCTACCTTCATAGTAGTGCAGGGTAACCCTCAGGATGGTGCAGGTAACTGATGGATAGTTACTCAGTGCTGGAGTGGGTGGAACAGAATACTTACCTTGAATTGTAAGCTTGCTCAGTTTTTAGTTTGTGAGGATTATTTCCTGAAGGCCACAAAGATCATTGTCAACTGACATAAATTGAAGTAGTCCTAAAGCTGCCCTAAATAGCGCTTTCATAAAGTTCTCATGGCTGACATTTCTGTTTTGCACCCCTTGCCTGTGCCAGGCAGTTTCTGCCTTTTAGACTTCTGCTGCTCCTGCTCTAGCTTCCTTGCATAAAGATTGGTGTATACTTCACAAGAAATTAAAAAAAAATTCTTTTCCTTTTCAGATAAACTTTTTTAATCTGGGATAGTGGAGGGTATGAGGTTAGACTGAAAGGGACTGTTGCTTGTGTAGCTTACCACTGATAGATGCCTTCTGTTCAGTTTCTTATCTAACAATAATCAGTGATTTTATAATTAAGGAGTTTGGAAAAAAAAAAAAAAGTAGATAACTTGCCAATTACTGACAAAAGGAGATTATTGCTGGCAAAAGCTTTGTTCCAAGGTTTGCACCATCAACTGACAGTAAATGGGTTAACGCAGGGTGCAAGGAGGGGATTCAGGAAAGAAGCCAGCATCAAGTGGTTTAGAGTGTACAAGTACTATATTTTTTTCTTTTTTTGTTTTAGTGTTCCAACACTATATGAGAATTACAGGCATGATATTTTCAGTGACTTGTTTAACTTAAAAGAAAAAGGAAAAAAAAAAGGAATAAAAAAGAGAGAAAACTGTTTTCAAGCATCCATTTAGTAAGTGCTCTTCTGGCTGCCTGCTTCTTTCAAAACAATATTCTCTCTTTATATCCTGAGGCTTTTGCAATTTTTATTTACTATCTTTTGCAGTATATGCTTAATGTGGGAGAAAAAAACCCAGTATGATAATGTTTATATTTGTTAATAATGTCTACAATACATATGTATTAACAAGCGCTGCTTTTGTAATGTCATCCCTTTGTGTGTTCAGCTTTATGTGCCATAAGCTGACTGCCCTTGCCCTTTAGCTATTAAAAGCACTATTGACTGGAACAAAAATAATGAAGAAGCTGGTTTCTGGGAGAAGCAAGCTTGGTCTGGACCAAAAATATGTTAATTTTCTACTGTCTGTTTCAAGCCTGCTCTTAGAGTAGGCTTTCTGAAGAGCCCACCAGAGGGGAGAAACCTCTTTGCTGTAGGCCTTTTTCACCTCATTGAAATGGTGGGAGTTGAAAGCGTGGCGAGGCAAGGGATCCCAGTGAGAGGTGAAACTCTTGCACTGGTGGGTAACACTGTTACTCCTGGCACATGCAACAGTGAAAATAGTGCAGTGCAGGCTGCGTGAGGATTGGAGGAGCATGTTTACGTTTCAGTCTGTCAAAGGTTGAGCAGCAGTCCTTCAGCTGCGGATGAGAATGTACCAGGTCTTCATACTCACCCAGAAGGAAATGTTGATGAAATTGCTTGGCTGGTTATCTTCTTTCACTCTTTCCTAATTATTCTATGTGTGGCTAGAGGTGTAGACATCAGATTTCTGTGCAAATACTCTTGGAAAAGTGATTGTTTTGTTACTTTGGTCCGGGATGAGATACACTGTAGATCAAGCTTGTAATGTTGGCTCACCTGCCCTGTGAGGAAGAGGGATCAGCAATAAGATGAGCTGGTGAGATATTATTTCTTTTTTTCTTTTCTTTGTTTCTTTTTTTTAAGTTTATTTAAAAAAAAAAAAAATTCCATGTTTTGCTTTGATGAAGTCTGAGCTAAGCTAGCACAGGACTTTGCTAAGACTACCATTTATTGCATTTCGATTAAAACACAGGTTTGAATAGGAAAAGAAGACTTCACATTCTGAATCCTTGTGGTATGAAATGCACTATGTAAGACGTTTAAAATTTTTTCATGCCTTTGTTGGTTGTTTGCCAGCAGAGGGTTGAGTTACTCATCATGCCAGCTATTCCCCCTGGGTAAGTTTCATTCAGTGACTGCGTGAATTCTTTTTAGTAACTGTGACCTGTCCCTAAGATTAAGGCCTGTCCCTAAGATTAAGGAATGGATTTGATTTAGATTTTTACGTTACTGGAAGTTCTTCATCTCTCCCAGTACTTTATTCCAAAGCTGTCATCTTATTTTCAGGTTGTAAATGATGGGTAGCTTGGCTGTCATGTTGAGATGACCTTCTGTCAGCAGGTACAAGATTGGCCTGGAGTTTTCCTTTTGAAATTCTGGTCATCTGTTTTTCAGTTCGATGTTCTTTTGGGGAGTTGGTTTTGGTTTGTGGGGTGTTTTTGTTTGGTTTAATTTTTTTTTTTTTTTCAAACGTCAAAGTTACCTTGCCTTTTCAAACTGGAAACTGATTGAAGAATTGGTATCCGAATCCAGAAGACGCTAGACAGATGTTTCATTCTTGCTACATCTACAGTCTTCTACAGCTAATTAATGAAGACTAGAAAGTTATTCTCAGAAAACCTTTGGGAATGTTGCAGTTCCAGGACTGAACCCCTTAATCATTTCAGCCCTCTTTAAATAGGGTGATAGTTACTGCTAGAAGAGCAGGTAGAAATACTCTAAGCAAGAAAATAGCCTACATCTAAATAAGTGTAATTTATTCTTAGAGATGTTATTGGTTTGGGTGGTTTTGTTTGTGGTTTTTTTTTTTTTTTTTTTTTTAACTCTATGGTCATGGTAGACTAAAAAATAAAGTACTTCTGGGGTTTTCTCCCACTTCTTATTAGATGCATTATCTTTGGGAAATTAACACTGAGACACTGTGTGAGAATGAACTTGGAGAATTATTTTCTCTTATGTGTGGTTTGTCTTTCAGATTTCACGTGTCTTGCCTAGGTTGTGAACTGAGAGGAAAGATAATTTGTTTTACATTATCTGCATATAATCCTTTGCATGCTAAGATACTAAACTTACTTGGGCCTTTGTGCGTGTATATATGGTAGATTGGGATTGCTGGAATCCTGCTACTCTTCAGATATTGCCCTCACCTTTAAGACTCTTACACCAAAGTTAAGAGGAAAAAGTGGCGCTAAACCACACTGATTCCGTAGTGCTGGGGAAATCCCCAGCTAGCTTGATAGGCTGTATTCCTGACTAGTTGCTGCTGCTGAAGGGAGAATGGGGACTAGAACTTGGTCCTTTCTGTTTGAAAGCTGAGCTCAGTGACTGGGGAGTGTGGGACGAAGTGAGCCCTCTCTGCATTTCCTCACTGTATCCATTTTGGTACAGTGGCAGCATTTGAAGTAGTCCTTTCATGGAGAAAGCTGACAGGAAGGCTGAGAGCTGCTTGTGTCTTTGCAATGCCTGTCTGTACAAAAATCGTCACCAAAGACAAAGCCAAGTATTATATTACAACTTGGCAATGGCACAAGTGCTATAGCCCTATTAAATGTGGGATTTTTTTTTTTTTTTTTTCTTGAGAAGATGTGGCTATGAATTGTACAGCTTTTAAGGTTCCTTATACTTTGTGAGCACCAGCCTTAAAACAGTTTTTTCCGTTAGCTTTTGAAACTAGTTAAATATACAATTCCTTCCCCTCCCTTCCCCTCCAAACTTCTCACTCCTTTGGATTAGTAAAGCTTGATTAAAATCGCTAATCATCACCAACAAAGAGAGATCTATCCTGGTGTTTCTGGGGTTTGTCATGTGCTCCTTTTCTTTGGGGTTTGTGGTTTATTTCATTGCTCATATTTGTGAAATCGCATCTCTTGTTTCTGGTTGTTTCCTGATTGTGCTGAAGGCATTACTTAATTAAATTCCCCACTCAGTTATATCTGTGCAATACCAGTGATTTCGAGACTTTGTTCAAGTTTATATGAGAGGGGAGTTTGACCCATGAGCAAGCTTCTCATTTGTTGTAGCAGAGGCAGACCTCTGGCAGTGTTCTAGTTAAGAGCAGCCTAGGAATAAATCTCCTCTGCAGTGAATATTTAAGCAAATTAGAGCACAGAGTGGAATGATGCTGTAAATGAATTAAATTCAAATTGAAAATACAGGTCCAGCATTTCACAGATTACTATCTTTCATCCTTAAAGCAGAAGGCTGTCTGCTCAGCTAACGGATGTGTTAAGGCATGGAAATGTTTTAATATTTTTAGCAGCAATTCTTCTCTAGTATTCCAGACATACCTATATTGAAACCACCTGACCAGTTTGCATTAAGCTTCAGGATGTAGAAAATGTCCCTAACTTTATCATAGCTGTGTCTTTGCTAGGGAAAGTAACTGCCAGACTACTACCATGGTTGGGACAGTTGCCATATTGTTACGAGATGGCTCTTCCTGCTTGGAGGAAATGCTGCAAAAATAGGCATGATTTCTGGGTCTGTGTTGTAATGCTGTCATTACCATTACTCTTATTGCCGTTGAATCAGGTGGACTGCTTCTAAAGAATTCAGAAAAAATGTGGTTAGGAGAGCAAACTTAACCTCATGGTTACTGCTCAAGTGTCTACACTATTGCAAATTTCTTAAGAGTCTACCAGAGGGGAGAAACCTGTTTGCTGTAGTCCTTTTTTGCCTCATTGAAACAGTGGGAGTTGAAAACATAGCGAGGCAAAGGATCCTGATTAAAGCGTATGTCTACCTTGCCGCCAGAGGTGAAAATCTAGCACTGGTGGGTAACACTGTTACTCCTGGCACATGCAACAGTGAAAATAGTGCAGCGCAGGCTGTGTGAGAGTTGGAGAAGCTTACCAGAGTAGTTGAGAACCTTAATCTGTGTTAAAGTCCAGGCTTGCCCATCTTTGCCTGGTTATTTACTTGTACCAGTTGTGCTGTTGTTTTGCTCTCTTGGTAAACTTTGCATCTGCTACAAATCAATACAGTATGTAATATGTGGATGAGCATTTATATGCGTAATGCACTGTATGCTTTGTGTTGCTATGACTTCATTTCAAGCTTTGTTTGTTTGTTTTTGTGGATGCAGAATAACAATCTTGCGATTGATGCTGTAGAGTTCTAATTCGGGTTTGAGAGATTATTCTGTACTCTCAAGGCTTGTTGGATTAAAGGTACTCAACTCCTCAAAGGATTGAGTCCCTATTTGTACTTTGATGGTCTGTAAAATGCTGCAGAGTCCTAGCCAGGCCATTTCTTGGGGGAAGAGTAGTGGAAACATATACAATACAGACTCTGTTCATCTAATTGTGCAGTTGTAAGGCACATTATTCAGAAACAATAACTATGTAGTCTTCACTGGCCCTAACAGGCTCAGCCATTGACTTGGGGTGGAGCCTTTGGCAAGTTAATTTATCTTTTCTTCTCTTTTTTCTTTTCCCATCCCATGATGCTTTGCTGTAAAACTAAGATAAATCTCAACTTTCCTTCTGTGACTGACATGATTAGCCAGCAAGTACTGATAGCTTTTTAAGAAATAAAAAGCAACACGGAGAGGCCTGGGATAACCCTACTGTTTAGGCCTAGTGATTTTCTTTTCTTTTTTTGTTTTTTGCTAGTGTCCATTTTTGCTAGCTTAATTTTATTTAATGTACCTCTGTGGATTTTCATCTCCTGAGGAGGCTGGACCATACAGCTTGATCTGTCCAGGTAATGATACCTTTTCATGCTGTATTTGTCTTCCGTAGCTTTTCCTTTTGATTATTCTAATATAGAAACATAAATCCTGAAATCTCTGTGGCTGCATCTTAAAACTAAAATTGCTTTAACTACCTAATAAAATAGAAAAATTGCTTTGATGTTCCCATTTTGACAATTTGTGCCTATGCTGACTTGTGTTGTTTTTTTTCCTTAGGGACATTTGTCCCTCATCTCTCAAACAAAATGTCACTATGTTTGTATGATGCTGTGTGTTCTACTTACAAAAGATTTATAACTTGGTCACTTTTATTTATGCTCCTTTGGAGCTGGTAGAATTATACTGCACTGTTAAAATGCAGCAGTTTCATTTTCCTGCAGGCAGCAGCCCTCTGGTGGTGTGGGCTTTTTCTTTCCTTTTCCTAAATCATCTTTGGAAATTCTGAGAGACTAATAGTGAAGCGTTTAAAAATGCCTCAAATTAAGCCGTCTCATAGTCCTATATTTCCACTGTTTTCATTTCCAGTCCTCACCTCATCACCACCCCCACCTAGATTTGGAAGTGGAATGTGAAAAGCAAAGCAAGGTTAATAAATGCACTCAATTGATAATACTAACAGTCTTATTTGGTAAAATGATATTTACCAAATGCTATTTCAGTAGGTTTCAGCTTCCAGAACTATTGCCTGAAAAGGTCGGAGTGAAGTGGGTGGTGAGGCTAATGGGTTATTCTAAAGACTGGCTGAATTGTTAGGAATGCAGGCATTTCTGAGGAGGCTGCTGATGAGCTTGAGAATTTGGAACATTCTTTGGTATTTCAAGGGATGACCTTACTAGGTTGCTATATGAGCATTAACGATAGTTAATATTGCAAGTTACTGCCTGGAAAAAATATTTAGGCTAATGGGGAAAGAGAATCTTCTCATCAGTACCCTAAGAGTGACATTTATCCTTTTGCTAGTAGGAGATTTAGCTATCACTTGAGTCCCACTTAAGACCAATTTTGAAGTACTAAGTTATGTACTGGGAGGTAAAAGTGGGAGTTCACAAGGTAGATAAAATATTAGTCCTTATTATTTTTGAGGTGGTAAGCCAGAGTTGCATGCTAATGTTTCTGAAACTATTACAGCTGTGCCAGAGATGCAGTTGGCTTATTTCCTTTTCAGGACTACAGTAAATGTCAAAATAATGCCGTAACTGCAAGTATGTTACTGCGTAAATACTCTGTCTTGTAGGAAGACATACAATTTTATGATTGAAACCTGAAGTATTAAAAAAAAAAAAGGAGGGGAGGGCTAGGAAGCAAGCTTTTAAATAACTGAAGCTGCACAGAAGTAATTTCTGCAGTTTCAGGTTTTAGGGTAAATAATTCCAGAATTTTTATTTATTTATTTTTTTTTCCACATACTGTTTTTTGACTGTGGTCTTTGCAACCTACTTTGTCTGTAAAGTGAAACAAAAGTTACTGACTAGGTTTGTGTCCAGGCTGACAATTTTCAAGATATTTATGTCAGCTAAGGCACATGATGCAAAATTACTGTCTCAGCGGCGAAACTTTAAAAAGTGTGAGTCTTGACTCTTTTTGCCAAGTTTGTCTCAGTTATGAAGAGTGTCCAGTCTAGTGCTTGTATCACTTGCACAGTTTGGGGTCAGAGTCTGATCCATGCTAAGAACTTTCCATGCATGTAGCTTATGTATTAAAAGGATAGTGTCAATTTCTAATTTTTAAGAATTGAAAATTGCAGGTGACATAAGGTGAAAAGGAAGTAAAATGAAAGGGGAAAGCTAGAAAGAAGAAAATTCCCCAACCCCCTGTCACAGATCTTGAAACTGAAAGCTTACTTGAGGTTTTCCTACTCCTAATTGTAAAGAGAGAGTTTTGGGAGTAAATCCACTAAACTGAGTGGAGATATTTTGGCATAAAAGTAAGATACACAAAGGGGGCATTTGACATCTTTAAATGTTAAAGATTCAGAGCTTTGTCATCTTAGAGCTATTTTTTTAAACATAAAAAAAAAAAAAAAAAGAAGAATCATTGTAGGTGTCAAAGCATTGCTAGTTCTTGCATAACCCACAGTTTCCAAAACATGATTTTTTGTTTATTCCCATTCTTGTTTGTGATGTAAAACACACAATATCATAATGCTTACTGTAGTAGGTTGCTGGTCATTTTTTTTGGAGGCAAAATAAAAATGCATTATTGCCTGCATAGGCAAAAATCTCAAATTATGTGTCCATCCTAAAAATGAATTTAAGTGGTTTATGGCCTCTGCTGGAGGTAGGGTGTTGAACTTGGTAAGGCTTTTGCTCCAGGTGTAACTGTACATGTACCACAGGAAGAATTAAATCTCCAATACTTTATTTCCTAACCTTAACAGAGAAGCAGCTATGATTATAGTGTCTGCAGCTTGTCTCAAATACACATTTTCTCTGATTTCCTATTATCTCCTAACTTGCGGAGTATTGAAATTTGAAAGGAAAGTATTTAAAATTCATTTGTCCTCTTGCTGGTTCTGGTTTTGTTCCTGGATGCATTTGGTAATGTGACCTTCACAGTTTTTTCTCTCCTAATGTTTGTCCTGCTGTGAAGTTTCATAGATGTGCTATTTCACCACATTTTGGAATTTGTGTAATGTGAGCCAGTTCATATGCAAATAGTATTTAAACATCAGTTTTAAACTGGCATATTGCAGTCCTGGACTTTTTCCCCTGGTTATAACGGGCTGTTTTAAATGAGAGTCTAAACTTCTCCTTGGTCATCTGATTTGTACCATTTCTGTTTTGATCAGAGATTGTTTTACAAGAAAGCGCACATAGTGATGGGTCAGATTTTTGTTCTTGCTATGCTTGTTTGTTTGTTTTTTCTTTCCCTGTTGCAACTCCACTGCTTCACTGACATTTCCTTGGATTTACAGCAGTTCCTCACAGCAGAGCAATGTTCTACTATGGAGTGTATTGTCTTCCACGCGTCCATATGAGAGTCCCCACACTGAATTCAGCAAATGTGTGCTACCAGAAAGCTGTTTTAAGTGAGAATATTTTGTAGTTGCTGCTTTTGAATTATATCTAGAATTATACGTAGATCAAACAATTTCAGCAAAGACTAGATAAAAAGCATTAAAGGATATAGATAGAAATGTTAGTAAAATATGATTTGCTTAGAAGCTGTACCAAAAAAAACCCCAAACCCTGATGCATTCTCTTTTTGTTAACTGTAATTCTTATTTAAAATGACATATACTATTGAAGAGGAACATTTAGTAATTCAAAGGAGGGTGACTAAGAAGCAATGCATATGTGGTACCTTTTTTTTTTTTTTCTTCCAGTTTTGTGTTTCCAAAAAACCTTATCTCTGGCTCTCATAGTAACAACTGTTAACAGTATTGGAAGTAACTTTTTTGGTTTTGTTATTCCTCTCATGCTATATTAAACCTTTATTCTTTGACATTCAGCAAGTCAGTGGTATAAGGATCATCTTATTGCTCACCCTTTGATTTTTTTTTTTTGTTGTTGTTGTTGTTGTGTGGTTTTGTTGTTGTTTTGTTTTTGTTTTTCCCTATGGCAACTTTGCCTGCTGGATATATCTGGATTTAGCTTGATTCCCAGCTTTGCCAGCAGCATTATAAAATCGAAGTGTAGCATTTGAAAAAAATCTGCTGTATTGAGAAACAAGCTGGAGCAATCCAGACTTGGATTTCAAAAGGAATGGAAAGATCTTGATCTATGCTGCTTTGCAAGCTCAGCACCATGGGCTGTGATTGACTCTAAGCTCACTCACCATTATGAAAAACTGATAGGTGTTTAGTGCAATGAGAGGCTGTAAAAGTGGGATATGTGAGATTATGATAAAGCCCAGAGTCTGTCTCTCCACAGGCAAATTGGTGCTTTCCTTATGCTGTTGTAAAAATGGTGGTTCTGAGGTTGGTGGCATGATGGTTCTGAGATTATTGAGTCTTACTTTAGATTTAGACTGCTGCACAGAAAACATGATTTAAACTTGCATTACTCTGGAAGCAATCTGAATTTGTATCCCATCACCTTAATTTGAGTTGATTTATCTAGTGTAACTGAAAAGTCAGGTTTTGTTACTATGTGCTAGATAATCTCCTCAATTGGTGCTATTTGATTGAGTGCTTTGGATTCCACACTCCTGGACTGACTTACCCTGGTTATGGATTTGACCTTCTATATAAAAGCAAAGACTATAAATTTTAAATTTAGGAAAGGTCTAGAAGTTGAATTCTCTCTTTTCGAACATTGCTATTTGAGCGAAAGACAAACACATTATGAAAGATTTGTGCCTAAAGTTTTAGATATTGCGCCCTTTCTGCAAACAGGTATGTATTTGTTTCTGTCTTTGAAAAAGCCAAAGGTAATATTTACCTTTTCTTTACCTTCTTTCTATAACTAAATGATCTCTGAATTTATAGCAGCTCTCTTTCTATGTTTAGGTAATAGCCATAGCTTGGGTATTGGCTCTGTTCTATGCTATCCACAAGTACTTATAATTCTCTTTGAAAATTGACCTCTGTGCTTAAAATTCTTATGCTTGACCTCTAGTCCAGAAATTACTTCTCTCTCAAGGGGTCTTCATAAAAATTTATATGACTAGGTTTATTTTATCTGACTGTTGGTTTGCAGGAGGTGGTAAGGAAGTGGAAATCGGTGGTTCGGTACCTTTCTGGAATTAAACCCTTGAGAAAATAAGGATAGTCCTTAATTTGAGGTTTATTCAGTTGGTTCTTTCCCAGTACTTAGCTTGCTCCACATTAGACTTCATAACTTCTGTATTTCCTTTCCTTTTCATTAGAAGTCCTAGAAGTAGTTAATTTTGCATTAATACCCATTGATAAACAGTCATGTTGGTGAAACATGCAGTTACACAGAGATACTGTTGGTTACAGGTAAAATTTTAAATCTGAGGTCTAAACATCTTTGAATTTCAGGAGAATGCTTGTAGGAAAAGTGGGTTTTATGGGTTTTATTCTGGAACTGTATTCAACCACATTCTTACTTTTCATTTGAGTAAGATGCAAACCTGTAAAAGGTCCTGTCTCTTAGATCAATTCTGGACTTTGTCCGAAATCTCATGCCATTCAGTATTGCTAAGCCCAAACATCAACCTAGTTCAACTTTGTGTTTGTACACACTGCAATTACTACCCAGGCAAGAAGGGGAACTCCAGACTGCTGTGGTGAGTCTAGCCTGAATTTGCTAATTTCAAAGTGTCTTAGTTATCTCTACTCCATGCTGCTATCAGATTTAGACAGCTTAGTTCTTGATGGGCTCCACAGGAATATTAAGATAAAACAGCAGTGTTCTCTGTTGTTACAGTATAGCGTAGTAGATGTTGTTCCGTGGACAGTTTTAGAAATGTTGTACCAGCTGACTTAGAATCACCGATAGTAGGATTTTAGTTTTTTGTGCCCAGTATCCATTGGTTACTAATTGCCTTCTATCTGAAAGTATCAAAGCTTATCTAGTGGTAGATTTTTAATTCTAATGTAGGGATATGAATCTATTCCCAACATCCATCTGTATTTCAGATATATGTTATTGTATATTGTACAAACCCCCAAATGAATGAAAAGGAGCATCAAAATCCTTTTTTCCTTTTACTTTCCTCTGTACATAAAACTTGGTTCTGTTTTACTTTATTGAGATGACATACATCTTGGTATAAAGGGGGCATTCCTAACATATCATCTCTATACCTTTCATCCTCCTGCATTTGCCTAACATTATTTTGTATGTCTCTTTGTACTCTGGTCTTCAAAACTGGCAATCTGTAAGTTTTCATTCTACCCTGTTATGACCCTCATGTACTTGTTGATTTTGCTGCTTGTTTCTGGATGTTACCTATTTGTTATGCATTTTCGAGGTCAGTATTCCAACTGAGGATGGGTCATTGATTTATACATTGACATTGTCTCATTCTCAAGTATAATTTTTGTTTCCATTGTTTAACATTTTGTTGTTACTTTGACACATGGAGTTGATATTTTTGTTATGCTGTCCAATGTGATGGTAAGTCTTCAGTGACTCCAGTTAACTCGGGATGTTAGAGTCAGAACTGTATCTTACTAGTTCACATTATTCTTTCTATCATGCATCTGTCGGCACTGAATTTAATCTACAGTCATGCTGTCTGACCACCAAACTTGATATGTCATTGTTTTAAGTGCTTAAGTGGGACTTAAGAAGTACATTGGTCTTCTGCTAGGCTACTCTGCAAGGGTAAATTTCACCCTTTATGAGCTGATGCATCCTGTCACATTAATCAGAGATGTACTGTGTATTTCCTAGAGCAATATAAAGAATCAGATTTCCCTATTAACCCCTTCAGAACTGAATTAAAGTTTGATGCCATATCTAGAATATGCACCACAAACTTGATGTATCTGTAGCTTTGTCATATCTTATTATGACCATAGGGGAAATAAGTAGCAGTTTGCTGGATACTTGAGATCCTGAGACTGAAAAGGTCAAAACTAATGTATTCAGGTATCGAGCGATTTGTGGGTTACTTTCTGTTGCTCCTTCTGTTTGTAACATAGCTTTCTTTTAAAGCAAGTCTGTAAAGGTTCCCCCAAAGTCTAAATCATTAAGTGAAATTTTGAAGAAGTGACTGATTTATGTCCATCTACCCTTTTGTTTTTACTAAAAGGAAAATTCATCTCTTCATTGCTGTTTCATGATTTTCTAGGTAGGTGAGGAAACAGCTGGACTCGAGCTTAGGAGGTTTGATTTCTTTGCATATCTCTGATTTTGAGACTCATTTCCTGAAAGTTCTGTTTTGTCACCTATAATATTATTAATGTTCCTTACGTAGTCTACTTTGAAATTTGAAGGCTCAGTGTTCTATAAAAGCTAGAGATTTTTTTTTGAAGTATAGGAGGATTTGCTGATGTCTGATTTGCCTTTCTTTTGGCCACCAAAAATATCAACAGATTAACAGACCAAATAAAATTACTCACCTCTATATGCCCCAAATGAGGGAGGAAGAGATAAAACTATGAAGACTATTATTCTTCCTACTTCCCCAGAATAACAAAATGAAATATAAGTGCAGTATTAAGGGTGTAAAAATGTGAATAAATGGAAGGTTTTTTTTCATCTTGGCAAGATGATTATTATTATTTTTATTGTACTATTACTGCTATGGTGCTTCTGGTTTGGGAGGAGAACTTGATGGGTTCAGTGATCACCGACTGCTGTAAAACTGGCAAATTGTGACCAGCTGTTCAGGGAATGCTTGTCTGATCATGGAAATCTTGCTTATGCAGTAGAGCACGGAGAAGGAGAGAAGAACATGCTGGTACCTTGGTGGACTTAGTTTTACACAGTAGCATCTGCTAAACATGCAGTGACTCTTTTACTTATTAATTTAATTGAAACCCCATAACTATTTAATGAGCAACCTCCCTCTTTCTTTCCAATTTGTTCTCATCCCCACCCCCTCAAAAGTGTTGGCTTCAGGTACTGTGTAAGGCATCTTAGGCTGTTTGCCCTCTGCCCACCCCTGGGTATTGTGTACATTGTTTTGATTTACTTAGTAGCCTCTTTTTATAGATATATAATCTTTATGAAATTGTAAGGAGGGGAGAAGAACAGGGCTCTTAAATGACAATCCATAGCTCCTGTTAACTAGTGACAGATGCCTTTCATGAGTTAAACGTTTTGGTGAAAAAGCACAAAACCAGCAAGTGCTGTGGCTGAGGCTTCCGCAGCCCGTTTATCCCCTTGTCATGTTTAGGAAGAAAATAAAAATGGATGTATCTTTCTAGAGAATAAGGGTCTAAAGCATCATCAGAACACTTCATGCACAGCAGGGTTTGGGGTGATGTCATCTGATTTCAATTCTTTTTTGTGAACAAGAAATTCCCTGTGGTAGTGAGAGTCCTCTGCTTTCAGCAGTGGTGTCCCACTAGTGGAGGTGGCTTCTGTGCAGGCCTTGCTGTTCACACTGGCCTGGTATTGTATGTTGTAGAATGAAGAAATGTGCTGAAGCAGAGCTGTACCATGCCAGTCATTCACTAATACAAGGTGCTCCAGAGATTCAGTGACATGTGTGAGAACAATTCCTGATTTTGCCTACATTGTCGGAGTCTGATTATCACAGGAAGGGAGTTTTAGTTGTCTTCTCGGTGTGGCTTACTCTCCTCTCTAAGCAGAGGTGAGCTACAACACAGAAGCTGGTCTTCAAGACTTGCATAATTTCAATGGTGATGATACGTTTTTCCAAGCAAATCTGTGCTGTCTCCCTGAGTGGTAGGACATGTTGGCTGAATCAGTCATTTCCTTAAAAAATAACCCTTCTCTTGACAACAGTTTGTTAATGACAATACAAAAATGGGCAATTAAGGTTGGAGTGATTTTTTTTCCTTCTTAAGTTTCTCTTCTGTTCTCTTCTGTACTCAGTGATGTGTGGGGAAATTATTTTGCAACTTTCCCTCCCCTCTTTCTCATTGAGGTCAGAAGATGGGCAAGGATTCAATTGCACAATAAAGCCTAACTGGCAGGGATGCCATAAGTCATATCTGATGTAAATTTAGTATGTCTTTCTAGAAGTAAGTCTTGATTTTAAACTGGCTATTGATCCAATCATAGAATGGTTTAGGTTGGAAAGGACCTTAAGATCATTCAGTTCCAACCCCTGTGCCATGGGTAGGGATGCCTCATCCTAGACCACGTTGCCCAAGGCTCTGTCCAGCCTGGCCTTGAACACTGGTAGGGGTGATGGAGCATTTACCACTTCTTTGGGCAACCTGTTCCAGTGCTTAACCGCTCTTACATTAAAGAACTTCTTCCTTATATCTAACCTGAACTTCCCTTGTTTAAGTTTGAACCCATCTCCCCTTGTCCTGTCACTATGGTCGCTGATGAAGAGTCCCTCTCTGGCATCCTTGTAGGCTTCCTTCAGGTACTGGAAGGCTGCTCTGAGGTCTCCATGCAGCCTTCTTCAGCTGTAGCACGTGTTCTTACTTATCATTCTGCTATGTATATCTCTTGTTCAGCACTATGATCTGAATGAAGAAATGGTGATGACAATATTTTACAGCAGTGAAAAATACATGGAGTCTAGTTGGGAATGCTGACTAATAGGCTTTGCCATTTATATGTAACGATATGACAGATTCTGTCAGTTGAGAAATTATGGTTGTAGATATCTTTGTGGTTATCTTTGTAGATCTTAGCTATGAATGTATAGTTGTAGAACTATACTAGAAGCCATTTGGACAACCAGAGTAGAACACCTCCTGTTGCTTCGCTTCTTTGCATTTGGGATTTCACAACAACATGAGAGAGAGTATAAATTTCAAAATCACTCACCATTTACCATTTATGAATGTAGATAAGTGAGAATCTCCTGACTAGTTTACTGTTTTAAACTACTGTGATTTGGCTTCTGTCAGTACAATATACACTTACAGTGCTGGAATGGATGCTTCTTTCGCAGACGAAACTTGATACAGAAAGAACTTTCTGACAAGGATAGTTCTCCTCTTCAGTTTCCTTACCCCAGTTTTTAAAGTCTTATAGCTGCTAAATAGCTTAGGAGTCTTCACTTTAATCTAAATATTTTTTTCTTGATGTTTTATGCACCTGTAGGATTTACTCGTTCTTGTTTTAGTTAATTCTCTTTTGTTGCTACACAGATTCCTGTAAAGCCGTCCTTCTTACTCCATGGCATTGTGAGTCCGATGGAGCCATCATAATGCCCCTTATGATCTGACACTTACATCTCTATGAGGGATCTTTGGCATGCTTTCTCTCTTTAGAAAGACTACAAGACAAAAAATATGCTGCTCATGTTGGCTGCATTGTCTGAAGTCCACTGCAGCAACTGCAGAACTTGTAATTACATCTTGTTCTTGAATTGAGATCCTTATAATTTCCTTCAGTGTTAGTATTTGTTTGTTATCATAGCAAAGATTGGTGGAAGGCAGGTTGACTTTCTTTTTCACTTCAGTTTAAGTGATAGGGAAAGTCTGTGAAGTTTCCTAAAAATCAAGACACATTCTCATCCAGTTTGGATAGCCAGGGGAGAGATTGTTTTTCTCTATGTCATGGATCAGGCACAACAGGCATCTTGAAAACAAAGCAAATAAATAGAGGAAAACTCTGAGGCTGAGAAGTTATGCCTCCCATAGTAGATGTGGATTTGCTTATGGTTTTGGCATTCTGTGAAAGTTTATTGTTATGCCTGTCTAGATAGGAGACAAGCCATGTTGAAATGATAATACTGAGGTGTATTACAGCCCTGGGGCCAGTTCTTTTTGCTGGCTGTATGTACCCCTTTCTGAAGTAGGAGTTATCTGGTGTTCTGGGAATATCAGAAACTGAACAATCAGATACCTGTCTTTAACATAGCTAAAGCACAGCTCTTTAATGTGATTATCACCTTTATGCAATGTGTAGAAAGGTCATAGCAAATCATATTGTAATAAGGATACAATACATTGTAATGCATTATCATTGTAAAGGATGATCTCTAGTATGGGCTGATAGTGCAAGTCATTAATACTTCATTTCTCACATAATTCTTGAGCACTGCTTCCTGTTTTCTCAACTGTTCAAGCAGCAGAGATCTAGAACCAGTTCAATAAGCTGAGATAAACATCTGATTATTATTGTTACTGCTTTCATATTACATAAATACCTTGGGAGCCACCCTCTTAGTGAGCTTCATCCTGGCTGAGTGCTTGCTACCCTGAGAAACCTGCTTTCTGAATATTAAACTTCATGAGTATTAAGTACTGCCAGATGCTACCCCCCCAAAAAAAAAACCAATTTAAAAAGAAATGTACTCTTGCAAAACATATATGTTAAAAAAAACCCCACCTTTGCATATTGATGCCTTACTCTACTAAGTATTTCCATAATACAAATGACTGACAATTTTAAGCTAATGTTCTTCACTGTCTGATTTCACGTATTATGAAACAGGAGTGTCAGTACTCTGAAAAATGCGTTAGGAAATTGCATGTGTATGCTAAATCTTTTTTTTTGTGCCTCAGTCAAACTACAGATAGTATCATAAAACTTTTATCATAAGGCATTATTCAGTAATACCTGTTTCTGAATTGCAACAGCTATTCTGAGTGCCCAACAGAAAATCATTTTTCACAGGTGATGTATCCTTTAGTCAGACTTTTGTTTCTGTTTGTCTATGCATGTTGAATACATACAAAGCATATCCATAGTATGCTCATATTTGTTTAAAATTAGGTTAGTTTTACGGGGTGACGTGTACAGGGTGACACCATACATACAATTTATGGATTTTTAGCACAGTGACAGGTTGCGCTGCATGTGTTCAACTCCCAGTTCTCTGGTCATATTCTTGATCCTGAAGAATTAACCCATCTGTATAATTTTTTGCTACAGGAAGCCCACATGGGAGAGATAAATCATAGTTTCTGGCAAACAAAAGGAGCTGTCCAGAATTTTCCAAGCTGAATGTATTATAACAGTGATAAACTTGAGGTGGTTATTACTGTTGTCTTTCAATGCTTTAAAAGCCTCTCATCTATGAAGTATATTTTTATACATAGGGTATATGTGTTTATATATCAGTATATCCCTAAATGTTGAGAAAGACTGTGGATAGCCACAAAGAGAAATACTGTTTGTAGCCTAATTCTAGCAGTTGTAGTGCAAAAGTGATGCAGGCTTTAACTTCTAAATTTCATCACAAGACCTCCAAAAATGTCTGAGTTTGTGAAAGGATACAAAATGAAGAAAATTGTTTTTAGCAGCAATTGTAAACTATGATGCATCTAGGTATTCAGACTAAATGATAAGGAATTGTGCCTGAATTATGGCACAGCTGAGAATATCAGTGAGGATTAAAGGAAAGGAGAAGAGGGGCATAATACTCAGATTATTGATTTGCCTGGTATTAAAAAACATCTTAAAATTTCAACATTAATGAGACATAAAATCATCTCCGTCCTTTGCAGCTGATTCTCATCAGCCAGTTGTAAAAGAGCTATCATAGCAGAAGAGAGCATACCATTAGCTGTTAGTTCAGAATGACTCTGCAAAATAGTCCTTAAAGGTCTACTGACTTATTTCTGACAATCTCGTAAAGGTCTCAAAGCTGTTAGTTACTGCAGTATGTCAGCCTGTCATCAAACCTGGATCTGAGCTTATAGCAGAAATGTCCTCACTCTGCAATTTGCTTTAAACCAGCAGTCTCTGAATAATGTGACTCAGGAAGATATGCTTTCACAGGGGTCGGTCATCTGAGCTCTGTGTTGACCTGTGCAGCAATGAGGATGATAAGTTTATCACTAACACAATCATATTTTTTTGCCAACAGGCTTTACGATCGGATTTCAACACTTAATAACACTAAAAAAAAAAAACACAACAACAAAAAAACCCCCAAAAAACCAAACCCAAATGATACAGACATCCCCACTGCCGAACAGTACTTTGTGACAAGACTAAGGGATGGAAGAAAAAGGATTAAAAGCGTGGGAGCTGTATTACAGTGAAGTTGGGTATTATGGAACTATTGTGTGTCACAAATTATATTAACTTACAGTAAGTTACAGCTGATGAGGTAAAAGTCTTCTGACTGCTCAAAAACACGATGACTTGTCATTCTGAATGGTTAAAGGCAGTTTTGGAAACTGGAATCCTGTCCCCCATCCCACTTACCTCATCTGAGCCAGGTGTCATGCAGCCAGCTGGAAAAGCAGTTCCATTAGCGCATTGCCAAATGCACCACATTCTCTTGAAGAGGATGAGCCCATTTTTTCTGTTCTCATTTTTAGAACTGACAAGTAGCTTGGTTTACACATTTTGATCCTCGGTGTATTTTGAGTATAACCTTTCAGTCACTCTGAATTGCATCCCATGCTTTTAATCCCATATTAAATTTTCATGTTATGAGTTCCATTGGAAAAAAAATGTGTTTTCTACCCCTTGCAGTAAAATCGTAGTATTGTTTGAGTTGCAAGGGACCTTAAAGCTCCTGTAGTTCCCACCCCCCTGCCATGGGTAGGGACACCTTCCACTAGACCAGGTTGCTCAAAGCCCCATCCAACCTGGTCTTGAACGTTTCCAGGGATGGGGCTTCCACAACTTCTCAGGGCAACCTGTTCCAGTGTCTCACCACCCTAATAGTAAAGAATGTCTTTCTAATGCCTAATCTAAATCTACCATCTTTCAGTTTAAAGCCGTTACCTCTTGTCCTGTCACTACACATCCTATAGGAAGTCTCTCTCCAGATTTCTTAAAGGCCTCCCTTTGGGTATGGGAAGGTCTGTACAACATCTTCCCAGAAGCTTTTCTTCTCCAGGCTGAAGAATTGCAACTCTCAACCTATCTTCATAAGAGAGGTGCTCCAGCCCTCTGATCATCTCTGCGGCCCTCCTGGACTAGCTCAAACATCTCCTTCTTATGCTGGGGACCCCATAGCTGAACGCAGTACTCTAAGTGGGGTCTTTTGAGAGTGGAGTAGAGGGGAGATTCACCTTCCTTGACCTACTGATCACACATCTTTTGATGCAGCTCGGGATGTGGTTTGCTTCTGTGCATATTGCTGCATCGCAGTGAGCTTCTCGTCAACCAACACTCACAAGTCCTTCTCCTCAGGGCTGCTCTCAGTCTCTTTGCCTGACCTATATTTGTGTTTGAGATTCCCCTGATCCAAGTGCAGGACCTTTCTCTTTGGCTTGTTGAACTTCATGAAGTTCACACAGGCCCATCTCTCAAGCATGTCAAGGTCCCTCTGGATGACATCCCTTCCCTCCAGCATATCAACTGACTCACACAGCTCAGTGTCATCAGAAAACTTGCTGAGGGTGTACTCAATCCCACTGTCTGTGTCACTGACAAAGATGTTGAACAGCGCCAATCCAAACACTGACCCCTGAGGAATGCCACTTATCACTGATCTCCACTTGGACATCGAGCTGTTGACTGCAACTCTTTAAGACCATCCATCAAATTCATTATCCAACGAGTGGTCCATCTGTCAAATCCACACCTCTCCAGAGACAAAATGTCATGTGGGACGGTGTCAACTGCTTTGCACAGGGCCAGATAGATGGCGTCAGTTGCTTTTCATCCACCAGTGCCATAGCCCCACCATAGAAGACAGCCAAATTTATCACCACATTACTTTGCATGCGGTTTAGTGTGGTTTCTGGTAGGATCTGCTTCATGATCTTGCTGGCTGCTGAGTTGAGGCTGATCAGCCTGTAGTTCCCTGGGTCTTTCTTTGTTACCTTTTTAAAAATAGGGTGTTTATACCAAAAAATGTTGGTTTGTACCAAAGCAGTTTGAGAGGCAAATAGGTTGCTTATTTAAGGATGTTTTAATGAAGAGTTGTGACCCTAAATATCTTGATTGGTACTAGTAGATTCTGTGAAGGTTTGTGACTGTTGCCACCCACAAATTAGACCAGTAGACAGAAAGACTGAAGGTTCTTTATTGCACACTACTGTTTGGTGATGATGAGAAAGTGAAGGAACCACTAAAAGCAGAGGTCAGTGCTACCCACATGTATAAATTTGGGTCACAGCAGTTTCTGAGAGTTCTCAGAGAATGTTTCCCTGGTAAATGACAAGGAGAAGGGGGAGGGAGAGAGAAAAGGTGACTGGAATGTTGGTGACATTTGAAAGGGGAAAAGCCTTGTCAGAGACTTGACTTTGTGCAGATAAGAAATATATTTTCTGATTGTGCAGAAGGTTGGGAGAAGCTGCTGCCCGGGGCAGATAAGAAATGGGACTACAGGCTGGTTTATCTGTAAGAAGACGGAATGTTACTCTCGGACTTGCATTGTATTTAATTTAGATCAAAAAATCCTAGGAGATTTACAGCGAATCAGAAACCAATGTAGATTGAGAAACCCTCTGAAAAATATTATAGTGAGATAGATTATGTTGTATATAAATGAATGTAAGTATACATAAATATATATTTTACGTGAATTATAGGTCATACTGCTGTGCCGGTGAAGGGCATTGTAAATGTTTCTTGTGGCAAATTAAATGTAGGTATGTTAGGAAATCTTGCTGAATTGAGAGCAGGGCATGCCTTTTGGCTGCAGAACTGGCCCCTGAAGCATGCTCGATGACATGACTTCTTTCAGTGCCAGGCTGATCTGTGGTGGGAACTGGCTGGAAGTCTGGGCTGCTGTAAATTGCACCAGACCTCAGGCAGCCCTGGACAGTATTTGGAATTCAGAAGGTAGATAGTTTTGCTGTATATGTTATTCGTTGTGTGTAGTAAAGGAGATGATAGTACTTGATATGGTTTTAAGTTTTCACAGTTTAACTCATAGTGGTTGTGACAGTTGTTCAGTGGATGTATCTGAGTTCTAAAACAGGTACCATATGGGCAGTGGTAGTATAATTTTTTTATCTGCTGCTTGCTAATACGTTGGAGCAATCTGGGGAAAAAACCAAAAACAACATAACAACAAAACCCAAACCTCAGAACAAAACTCCAAACAATTTTTTAGCTTCTTCTCCTACCTGTGGTCTCCATGGCCTTTTAACTCCTGCAAATTTTAGTGGTTTTTCTGCAATGTACAGAACAACTGCCGCACCATGGGAGCTATGACTTCAATCTATACACAGCATTAAGCTGTCTTTCATCTTACTAGATCAACAACCTATAGAGAGAAGCAATAGTATTACAGACCTGTGCTCCATAAACTTGCCCAGAACCTTATGTACTTGAATCAGAAACACCCAACTAGTGCGGAGGTTTCAGCTGCTCTTGAATTGTTGCTGTTGTAATTACGCTCAGGTAGGCAGATACCTGCCACAATATAGATGCAAGATGCAAGTCTTATGTTGTTACTTCTTGAAAGTTGAACTCTGACCACATTTTGAAACCTGAAAGCTGACAAAGAGCTGCTTGTGATTGGAACTTTTGATTGTGTAGGCAGCAGTGTGGGAGACAAAGGGCTCAAATAACACAGCAGTTTGGAGGGATACGTGTTGTGCCATCCTGCTGCTATTCTGGCAAAGCTCCATGATATCTTTCTTTCTGTACGTTACATGAGAGAAAAAGGAGTGTTTTATGTGAATATAATTTAAAATTATCCTTTTGCTTTGTTTCTCTATTTGCATGCGTTTAACATACAGGCAAAGGTTTAACTATATAGCGGTTGACAGGCCAATGAACCTGCACGTGTTGAACTGTTTGAGCACAAGACACACTCCTAATTGAATAAAGCATCACCAGGTGAATAATTTTAGTGATGTAGGGGGAGAACAGCAACTTTGTTTACAGAAAACCTGAATTTTGAAAAGTGCATGATTCAGAAACAGGTCTTGAGACCTTTCTCAGAGCTGTCCTGAATGAGTTATGGAAAAACAAAGCAGTCTTTCAAACTTACTGCTGAGACATCAATGTGAATTTTTAAATGTGTATTTCCAAGTTATGCCTTCTTCCCAGTCCAAGCATGAAGATTGATTTTGTGCTTCCTTGTTGCAGTCCAGGTGCTGGATCCTGAGCTCACAAAATAACTGTCAACAAAGGGTTCAGATATGTGTTGGGAGATTCACCAAGTCCCATTTTGGGAAGAGAAGGTGCTTGAGCTGGTCATTTTGCTGAGACCTTGGTGCAGTTCTGTTCCTTAATGCTGTTGAATGGTTCAGAGCCAGCTGCTTCCACTACTGTTCTAGCACATGGAGTGATGATGAACCAACTTTGGTTCTCTGTACTTAAAGTGTTTTAATTTTATCATCAACATATAAGCTTCTAATGCTGTTCTAGCCTAGAAATAATATTGACTATTTTCCTTTCGTAGAAATTTCTGTATTTCATAAGCTTAGTTGCCACATTTTTATTTTTTTTTAACCTCCTCCCCACCTGTTCTACCAGTCAGTGCTGACTTTGAGTAATCTTTTAGAATCTTCTATTTTGGAAGATAAATTCTTACAGGATAAGGGTTTCTGTGTTTGCCTTTGCCTTTTTGTGGGAGCCTGATTTTTAATTTTGTTTTAAAGAGGTAAAATGTTGAGGAGTAAGCAGAAGGGGATGGGTGTGTGCTGGTGATGAAGGCAGCAAAATGTATCTTGAAGTTAAGTCAGTATGTAAATTTATCAATTCATTTGAGTTACAAAATAGCCTGGTGTGGTGGGGCAGGATCCCCATCACATGAGCAAAGGTGGAAGGATTGTGCGTTCTATTGCATTTCACAAACACTCCTTCACTTTCTAATTATGTGAGTTGCTTTATGGTTTAAGGAAGACAGAAAAGGGCATACTGATTTGCTGCAATCTGCACTGTTGCTTGTTCCTTGGGACCCCACTAGTCAAAACAACGGGATTCATATGTTGACGACAGCTGAGAGACCAAAGTATGGCCAGATGGCAAGGGAAAGCTGAGCTGTCTGTTTCTGCAAGCGATAGGCACATTATAGTTATTCTCTTCTGGGGAGGAAGGGGTAGAAAGGAGGGGGAGGGGGAGAGAGAAAGAGGGGAGATATTAGATAAACAGACTGTAGCCTGAATGCATGTGACATGTGGGAGGAAAGCTTTGTTAAGCAAGAACTGAAAGCCTCTTGCAGAGCATTGAGCAGCACTGCCTGTGCATTGGACTGAGCCAAACCAGAGGAAATATGAGCCTAAACCTCTAAAACTGCTCTAAGACCAGCAAGGTTCATCAGGCTTCTGCAGAGGTGCTTGAAACAGGGAAGTACTGGAAGGTTTTACTGTTTACTTAGATCAGCTTACTTCTTTTAGTACAAAGGAAGGGTCATTTAGCTGCACACGTGCCAAAGGTGTGCTTTTCTTATCCATGATGTGCAAGCTATGTTTTATAAGTCAAAGCTGATTCAGTTGATTCATAGCTTTACTGCGCTAAATGTTTTTAATCAGCTTCATGCATAGGAGATGGCTTTATGGGGTTTTGGGTATCTGCGGTTTGCACTGAAGTCACTGGAAGTTCAGTCTAGCCAGTGATTTGCAGGTGGTGCTCAGCATGCTCTGTAATTAGGGAATGCATACCTTATCTACATCACCCTGAGTCTGATCTGGAGCCAGCTGAAATCTGTAAAAATTTCCCACTTGACTGTATTAGGGTCTGGATTATGTCTTATGAATTAAACTGAAGTACACTTTTATCAGTTATTGATAGTAGAGCTATGAAGTCTTTCCTTACTGCCCTCTGTGGCTCAGCAGCCCAAGCTGCAATGTTTGTCCAATTTTCTTCTCATATTTTTCTGACTGCTTTTGTGGGGCTTGAGTCAGTGAGTAACTAGAGCAATTGATACTTGGCATTACATGAACAGGGAAGAAAGAATTTTTATTATTTTGCTCATGTGACAGCAGTGTTTGACTGTCTGAAAAAAACATTCAGAGACCATAGAAAGCATTTATTTGAGAAGGGTTTGATGTTCTTTCCTATTTATGCATCGTATGCTGTTAACTTTACTTCCTTTCCCCCCCTCTTTTTTTGTTTTGACTTCTGCTCTCTGATCTGTTGACCTTCAAATAGTTCTGAAGTAAGGTGATAAAAAGCAGCCTCCTACTGTTGTTTTCCTGATGAACCCCTCTGAAGCACTCTGATTTACATAGTGGGGAAGCATAACAGGTTTGTTGGACTGTGGCACCTAACATCACTGCTCAATAACCTATTAGAGTGTTTGAACATGGTCACCAGCTTGGCTTCCCTGCTGCTCCCTAGATAGTTGTTTGTGACATTGATTGTAGGGGGTGGGGGCAGAATGCGGAGTTATAGATGTAGTCTATTGCCTGGAGGAGTGGGTTAGCTGAGATTGCATTCTGCTTGCTCTTGGTCAGAATGCTACAAAGACTTTAGAGGGTCTTTGCTACACAAAAAGTGCAGCTAGGAAATGTAAAATTTTAATATTTGTACATGCAAGTGAAAGCCCTAAAAGAATTCAGAAAACCCCAACCAAACAAAAAAATCCCCAATCCCCCCCCCCAACCAAACAACACCCTCCCAAAAAGCCCAAACAACAAAACACACAACCCTTAAAAAACTACCACCAACAAACAGCAACCAAACAAAAAAACCCTACCAAACCCATTTAAACTCTTTTTGGAAAGATGCTGACTGTAGTATGCCAGTTTTCTGTGCACTTCTTGGAAAACCTTTTGCAGTTCCATATGGGACGCCATCTTTTAGAACACTGTTATTTTAATTAGTGAACCAAAAAAAGCATTCTGCTAATTACTGTTGCTTCTCTAGCTATGCAGAAGCCCCTTCCACTGTTTGACAGCAGTCCAACACATATAACTGCAATGTATTGGAAATTAACTTTTTTTATTTTTGTACTGATTATAATGGTGGAACTGGAGGTGCCAGTAAGTGTTGTTAGCCTCACTGATCAGGTAATCTATGATGCTGTCTTTCTATAAAACTAACCCATTGTCAGGATTCACAAGAAATTAGGTAAAATTTCTTTTTGATTAGATGAAGCTTTTCAGTACATGATCTTGAAAGTCACTTCCAAGTAAAGGGAAAGAATACAATATGAAATTGTTCCAAATCTGCTTTACTTTTAAACTGTCTGCAATTGCATTGAGATTTTATTTTCTTTATTGTAAGTATGAAAGCCTGTTAAAAATTACTATTTCATTTCCAATTTAAATAATGTAGGACATCTCAGTTATATAACAGATAGAAGTGTGCAGTTCAGCAGTAGCTATATAATTAATGCCATTGGTATTGAGATGTACCATGTTTACATAATATAAAGGGACACAGATACCAAGGAGAAGGCTGGAGGTTTTGTCATATGTGTAATAATAGCAGCTAGCTCTTCCATTCTGTAGAATCTTATCCTCTCAAATCTGTATTTAGCCATGAAAATGCGCCTGTTTTTTAAAAAAATTCTAAATGTCAGCATGAACCTGTCACTTACGTGGGATCTGCCATTGCCAGGTCATTTTGCAAGTTTGATAGTTTTGGGGTTTTTTTTGAAGTGTCTGAGGGCTAATGCAGTATAGACAATTCTGGACTTGGGGAGAAAAAAAGAACAAATTGGTTATGAGCCAGAAAATATTAGCTAAAAACATCTAAGCCATTATTGTCAACAGGAATTGTGTAATTCTTGGTCATTTACTGTTTTTCTGGAATTAAGTGACATCTTTTGTCATTGGCTTGATTAGGAGCAGGACTTTGTGCATTCTAACTGTTCTGTTTCAGATGATCTATTACTTGTTGGGTGTTGATAGTTTTTCATTGTTATCTGCTAGTATCAGAGCTAGTAGAGGGGAGTCTTAATACAAAGTTGTATTTAACTATTTAAGTTTGCTGTCTGTTTAGTCGTTCTATTGTTCATGCTGTAACAGTGGTGTCTCCAATCCAAGGAAGCAAGAAAGATAACAACTAGAATAAAGATCCAGAAAGATAGATTTGGAGATATATTCTTCTTTCTGCTGTTAAGTTACTTTGACATTTTAAAAACCTTTATGCACAGAAGTTCATATTGTATCACATTAGTGTTCAATTTGATTGTCTTTTCAGCACTTGTATCTGGAATTAAACAAATGAACGTAACAGACTGAAAATTGTGCCTGATGTCTCAGCTTATTTTTCCATATGTATAAGAAAGTTGTACTCCCCTACCTCACCCATATGTGAATTGCTAATATGAGAATTGAAAAAATGCTCTGCAATTATCAGAAGTGCCCAGTACTTATAAAAATGACAGAATTCATTTTGAATCTTGTTGCTGTGTTTTCCCTCTTTGCTTCTCTTGCTCTTTGAGTTTGATGCCAAATGCTCTTGAATGTCACCATATCCATGCTGTTATAATCTGAGACTTTTCATCCTGTGAATAAACTGGCAGCTATTAGTGGCAATGGAGATATTTTTAATTTCAGCTTTTCAGTGCAGCAGTAGGAGTTCTGAGCATTAACAATTGCATTCTTGAGTCCATCCATGTACTGAAATGAAAGAGAGAGTAATCCTGTTTTACAGTGATCAATTTTCTATGTAGTAATGTCACCATAATTGGGACTTAAAAGAGTTCTTAGTGGTGACTACTTTGATAAGAAGTGATAGAGTGGGATCAATAGTATGTGGCTGGCAGGGGTATTTTCTCGACCAAAAGGTAAGGTACTGGAGCTTTCATGTTCTGAATGTAACACAAGTACAGTAGTTTACTGTATTTGGTTTACTGCTACAATCTCATACATTAATGTATCCCCAGTGGATCACATATATCCTACATTAAAACAAGTGTATATGAGATTAATTTATTTCTATACTTTTACTGAGTTCAGGTAAGGATTTCCTGCTCTGTGCATGAATACTCAGTCATTACATTTGCAGTTTCTTAATCACAATTAATAATACACTAGGTATGTTTCTATAGCAACTTCTACTCAGGGATCTCAAAGCGCTTTAGAAATGTTAGTCTTAGTTTCATAATAGCATTAAGATAAAGTGCATATAATTATTCATATTTTGCAAGTGGGGAATCTGAATTGGAGATATTGAGTTGCTGAAGATACAGAAATTGGTGAAAGAATTAGGAGAGTTATCAGGAGTTTTGATCCAAAGCCTACTGAAAGTGTTTGGATTGTGTCATAGATGTTTAGTTCCTTTGCAGCATCATATCCACAAAACTGAGCAGCCTTTTGTGGTGAGGCAGCCTTCAATAAAAATCCTGTTTTCCTGTAAGGTTTCTGTTTTACCGTACCTTTAAGCTACCTTACAGGTTTTCTGAAACAGTTACTTTCATGTTTGCAGATTTTTATTATTTCAAAAACCACCTGATGTTGGCAAATATCCACATGGGAAGGGAGACAGGTAATCATCTGAACATTTTGAGCCTTTGTTCCAGTTGTGCAGTCAAAACCAAGACCATTCTCAAACAAGTTCTCAGAAAGCAGATGGATTGCTTAAAGCTGGTGCCCTTTGTGCAGTATCATTGATTGGTATCTCAGTAACAGTTGTGCAGGAAGTGGTAGGAAATAGAGGCATCTTGTTACCTTTTTCTCTTTTTCCTCCCTTCCTCTAATGCACTTATCTCTCTCTATAATTTTACTTGAAATTCATTTGCAATTAAAGCTGTCTTGAATATAACACTCAAGAAAAGTATGGTTCTGTCTAACTGCAGTTGCTCAGCTTTGCAGAAGCAGAGATAGATGGAGACAGGGCATTTTCAACCCCTATTCAAGAAGAACTGAATTCTCCAGGTTTTTGAACTGAAATTGATTTAATTTTGTTCTCCTCCTTACTTGTTCCCTCCACATACCAATAGCTGCCCAGCAAACTAAAACCAACCATACAAAACAAAAAGCTCTTAACTTTTTGCTTGATAGTAATATCTATGGCAAACAAAGAAGTAATTTCTTTCTTGTGCACAAGTGGTATATGTGGACTGATGAAAGTGTTTGTTGCTTTTTCAGAATTCTTTCTACTTCCTGCAGCAAAATGAGGTAGGAAATGCAGGCTTTCTTTTGAATCTCTCAGGAGATACACGTTCAGATTTCTGTCTCTTCCACAATCTCTGTTTGCTTAGGCTTGTCCATCATTCTTTGTGCCTTGGCTTCCTGTTTGTAAAGTGAAAGTAAATGAAACTTCCTTTTTCTTGCTTGTCTGCTTTCTTAGCAATTAGAGGAAAGAAAACTTTGCATAAAGCTTTTATAGTGTTATAACACAAATAATAATGAAACAAATGGAGAAAAATGAATCTAAGAAAGGAAGGTAATACATGCTTTCAGGCACTCATTTTGCACCTTGTGCTAGTCATGATGCTGGAGGCTTAAAAATCACACCTTTGGCTGACCAGTGCGCTGCTGCTTTTGTCTGCAGGAGGAAGGCAGATTTTCTTCAATTCTGGATCTGTCTGAAGAGTTCTCTATCAGTAAAAAGCTTCTTTCCTCTCTCTTCCCACTCCTTACTACTTGTGTCCAGTTTATTCACTCGTTATTGAAGATGAAAGGTTACTGACAGCCAGAGAAATGGAGGGCAGAATTCTGCAAATTCATCTTCATTTTTATGGCAGTTAGTGCAGATGTTTGTCCAAAGTTCCCAGAACAGCTTTGAGATGTAGAGCAAGATGATAGTTTTTATTTTAGCTCCTGGCAGAGAGATTCAGTTAAAAAACCCAAACAAAACAGAAAACAACCAAACCCAAAAAAACTCCAGCCACACACAAAAAAACCCAGATACACAAAAAACACCTAAGAAAAAAACAAAAGAACAAACCACCAAACCCTCTTCCCCACACCTCTGTTTTGAGGTCTGTAAGTGTCTGGAGAAATGGGACGGGTCCAATAGGATGAAACTTGAATGTTTGACAGGGTATGGGGAAGATGAGTTGGCTCTTAGTAGCTGCTAGCTAATGAGTGTTTGAATGGGCCTGTCCTGTCTTTCAGAGTCGCTGTTTTCCTAGATGTTTGTAAAATCTGGACTGTTAGCCAGCTTCATGTTTTTGTAGAGCAAAGGGATTATTTTGCAGCATCATGAGCAAATCAGCATTGGAAAGGAACAGTTTAGGAGTACTTTTAGTGTTAGTGCACTTGTGCACTGCTTAATTACACACCCTATTTAGTACCGCTCTGTTGACAGCACAGCATTCAATTTATGTTGTTTACTCTATGCACTGGCATTTGAGAGGCCCTATCAATCAATGTAACATTCTGGGATGTCAGTGATGAAGATTTGCACCTTAATGTAAGGTTGTGGATGATACTTGCTGTTGACTAGAATAGCTGCATATTATTACTGTCACCTTAGCATGAGCTGTTTTAGTGTTGGATCAAATTAATCTCTTGTGCTGCTGAAATTATGTAATAAAAATTTGTTGTCTCCTAGTGGTGTGCAAGCAAAAACTTGTAATGATAGTGACATCTGGGAAAAGCCTGTTGCTACCCTATTATAAATAGCACTTCAGCTGCTTTTTTCCCAGCATAATTTTGTGGGTTTCAAAGTTTCCTTCCTGTCATCTTATTCTCATTTGCAATCTATTTGTCAGTTAGCAGAGATGAAGGATCAATATTTGGTCAAAGACTTCTGTGACATCTCTGAAATACTTCCCTGTGATTCAGTATAAGAAATAAAGCTCTTTGTTTGCCTTTAAGTTACAAGCATGTTGGCTAGTTTCACAGAGAGGACAGAGAGGTAGTAGTATCACAAATACTGATTTTCCAAAAGTTTGTTGAAAACAGACTCTTGGTTAGAGGAAAGAAACCAGGTTAGTGTTCCATTCAAGGGAAATTCTTTAATGGAAGTTCAGCCTTTTCTAGGCATCAGCAGATCTCTATGTAGTGGACATGCTTCACATGGCTCAACTACAGACAAGTCTGATGTAAGCTTGCCCCTTTTAGAAACCAAAGAATCTGGTATGAACTGAATACTCATGGGAGAGCAGGCTTCTTTAGTTGTGCTGCTCATGTAACTGCTGTTTACCCAACAGCAGGTAGATGCTGGCAGTATCATGTGACCCAGTACAGCGCCTGACCCATCTCTGCAAATACTGAGGCGGAGTTTTCCAGGGTAATAATTGCTTAGTTTATCTGCTTGTATCCCGTTGGATCCAAGAAGAATGAAGTCCTTAAGAAAGATGCTGGTATTAGCTAGGAATGCTCACTGTCTGTAGCTGTGTACAAGACTTCATTCTACTTACGGAATATTGGAAGTTGTGCCTGTTGGATAGCATCCAAATGTAATTCATGATTTTTGATGACAGAAGATCAGCAGTTGCTTTGGCTGTGACAATTATTGTTTTCAAACATGTAGCTATCCATTGGAGACTTCCAAGGAGCTGTAGGAATAGCTTCTGTGTTTGAAGATGAAAAGGGAGAGTTTGCAAAAATCATCTCAACCCACTTAAATGTTTCTGACTTACTCGTTGAGGCTTGGTGGTTGAAGTTTCTGTTCTTGGTTGGCTACAGAGAAAAATTATTAAAAAACTCCAAGCCACTACAGTTCCCTACAATAATTAGGAAAAATGGTTCTCCATGAATATCTGCCAGATACCAATGTTGCTATTGTAACTGTAGGCCTGTAGGAGTTTCCTACTTATGCACGGTTTTGGTGTGCAGGTTTGCCAGTGTCTTCAAGAACTGACACAAGAAGCCTGGTTTGCTGTTGAGCTTTCATATGGGAAGTAGCAAGCAAACTTTGAAGGACCAAAGAAAACAGATCTTTTTCAGCTCTAAGTCAGCTGTGGAAGGCATAGTGTGTAAATATAGTTTGGCAGGAAACATACAAAATATGAAATCCATTTCTTGGCATCTTCACTGCCAGTGCTCCCTGTGGTTATTGGGCTTGTTTATCTTCAAAAAAAACCCAAGCAAAACAAAAAAGCTAAACAAAATGAAAAAAGCCCTACCAAAACAATTACCTTTAAATCGTATCACTTCCTTTAGTACAGAATACTGACACCATAAAGTAACAGGGTGAAGGGATGTTCCTTGTCACAAGGATGGAAGTTTGCACTGTGATCAGGCAAAGCAGTCAACTGCTGTGGCATTTTGGAGGGTGGGTGGGGAATTGCCTTCAAGCTGAAAGCTTGCTTTTGGCCCATCAAACTCCATCATTTGTTAGAGCCTTCTTGTCTTTCAGTCTCAATAGTATATACTGTGTGTGAGGCAAGTGAATGTGTAATTAAGTTCTTGCCGATGTGAAGCAGTGTTGTCTGTATAGGCCACACAGTTGCATTCCTGTGCTTCACTGGGTTTACAACACCTCCTTTGCCCTTCCTCAGTCATTAATAGGCCAGATAGGGCAGGTGCCTCTTATTCTGTTCTAGGGTAAGCTTTAGAGAGCAGCCTGTATCTATTCTTCTCTTGCAAACTAGTTGACAAAACTTAAAATTAAATACCAAATAAATTTTTTTCAGCTGTGTATGTGGCTGTGGACAGATGTGTATAAGCCTGTGGCCAGATTTAGTTACACAAAACCAGTGTAACTATTCTTAGGAAGTATTGCAAAACTCTTCTACTTTGCTGAAGCTCTTCTACCACCATAGTGTTCACAATAGCTGTTAGCCCTCTACCCTCTTTAATGAAAAATGTATATACCACTTCTATCTGTTGCATCCTTGAATGATGGAAGATTCCAAGAGATTTATATTGCTAGCATATATGGAAGAGATGGAGTATGTTCAGATGCTGAAATAATGGGTGACAAGACAAAATCAAATACAGGGGGATTGAGGAGAGCACAGTGAATATGTGCTCCTAACTCCTTGTTCTGACAGGTGGACTGGATGTTGTCAAGACTGGACCACTGTTCTAATTTAGCATGGCAATTCTTATGTCCCCAAAGGAGTCACTTAATTGATACAGAATGCTTTGAATGCTTTCTGCATTCACAAGGTTATTTTACTCTGTGCTGCCTTCAGCTGCACCTTAAAACATCTGCAGAAAAAATCAGCACTATGTGTATGAGTAGATTAAAATCACAAAATAGCCTATAAACCCACTGTCCCTTATTTTCAGAATAAAACTATGAAATTTCTCTTATTTCACCATGGCTGGTCTGTGAAATTGGGGCATCACTCTTTAGTTTACTGATGGCCCTAATTATAAGATCAGGCTCTGGAACCATAAGCTTTACCTGGCATGGAAATTTTGTTTGGGAGTGATTTGTTTTGGTCTATGTGTTTGCACAGAATGCAAAAGCTTTTTTATGCTGAAGGTTTTCTCTGAAGTAAACAGGCATCCGACCTTTTGATGTAATTTGTATACCTGAATGATCTGAACACATACATGCTTAGTTTTCTTGAGGTGTACATGTTTAGAAAGTCATGATCATACTACAAATGCTCACATTTGTTCCTACCCACCACATAACTATTATTAGAAGATAGAATAATATTAAACATAACCATGCACATGTGACCACAGGACTGATTAACACTTTTCCTTCAGTTATCTTGAAACATGTAGGCATAAAGCAGGTATTACTGAAGACCTTTTTGCAACTGTTAATGGCGTCTTTAGGGTCTGAACCAATGGCTAATCCTGCAGAGAGCTGCAAACTATTTTTGTTGGTGACAGTTGTTTCAGGGTATGACTAATATAGTGAAATAAAACGTCTGAGTTGTCCGTGTAGTGTAGATGTCAGGGACTTGGCATTAATGACTTCAATCTAGTGATCTATTCTTTTTGCGCCAGTTTACTTGGAAATCTAAGTCTAGCTTAACCTGACCCATATCACACAGAGTAATTGTAGGAGGTTGGGGGATGTAGTTTTCACTGCCTGAGTCTACCTCCTGTTTTGGTATCTGCATCTCCTTCGGTGAAATGTCAGTACTGGAGCCCTGGCTGTGTCTTCCTATTCATATGCTAAGTAAGTTTCATATGTGAGACACACAGTCAGACTTTAGTGACTAAATTGAAAACTGATGCATTTATCCACTACAACTGGTTTCATGTGAGTTTTTGATAATTGCATTTCAAGCTAACTCTTCTGTGACCAAGTAGTGCTTTGAAGGATTTGTCTGTGTTTTGTTATTTTGTTCAGGTTTTTATTCTTCTTTAGTCAAGCCTTGCCATCAAGACTAAATTTGCTGGAGTTAGATGTTCTCTGTAGCGTGTTTTTATTACTAAAATAATTCCCTGGGGGTTGGGAAACATAATAATATAATCTGCATTGTCATGTTTAGGAGATTGCAGGAGGATTATTTTGAATTACTATTTATGTATATGTATTTATGTATGATTTTTTTTTTTTTTTACTTTTTTGAAAAATTAAAATGGAGGACAAACTTTGATGTACTGTTGAGAAGGATTTAGGACACGCAGTCCTGGGTGTAAAAGCTTGCTTACAGCTGTTACAGATGACTGGAAAGCCATTGAGATCCTGAGGTCTGTAATTCATGCTGTAGACATGGTGATTTTGATGTCTAACCAGTAAAAATGAGATTTAGTGATATTTTCAAAACTAATCTCAGTCAATACTGAGTTTTCTGAAAGTGATCGTTGAAACGGTGCTTGTGATTCCCCACAGAAGTTGTATTTCACTGTCTTTAAAATATCCCTACTTTTAAATTCTAATTGGTGAAACCAAATGCAGACTATTAGAAAGCATTGTTTTGAAAAGTGTCCCTAAAGCTGTTTATCTAAATAGCAGGAATGTATTTATGGTATTTAGGCATGAATAATCTGCTATATTATTTCAGATTATACTTGTTTTATGTAATTTTGGGGATATTTTAATCCTTCTAAAAGTTCTTTATCCCTTTGTGATGTATGTTACCACTGTAACTGTAGTCTATTAAAAACAAATTATCTAATCTATTAGACATCTATTAGTATCTAACAGATACATGAAGTATCTATTTGTGTCAGATGTTTTTCCTTTCTCCTTACAGAAGAAATAGTACTGCTGTGTTACTGGCAAGACAGTCAGCTGTTGTGCTGCTTTTCTTTAAAACAAGTGAAGGTAGCATATCAGATTTGAATATTTTCAAATAATCAAAGGTATTGCTTATTGGTGGTGAATTGGCCATGGCTGGATGCCGGGAGCCACCAAAGCCACTCTGTCACTCCCGTCCTCAGACTGGGAATTAAAAATATAACCAAAAGCTCATGGTTTGAGGTAAGGGCAGGGAGATCATTCCCCAGTTACTGTCACAGGCAAAACAGATTTGACTTGAGGGAAAATTAATTTAATTAATATATTGCCAATCAAATCAGAGTAGGGTTATGAGAAAATAACCCCAAATCTTATAACACCTTCCTCCACCCCTCTTTCTTCCTGGGCTCAACTTTACTCTTGAATTCTCTACCTCCTCTCCCCTAGCAGAGCAGGGGAACAGGGAATGGGGATTGCATCAGTTCATCACATGTTCTTTTCTGCCACTCTCTCTCTGGGGAAGGACTCCTCACCTTCTTCCCCTGTTTTGGTGTGGGGTCTCTCCCATGAGAGACTGTTCTCCGCAAACTTTTCCACCATGAGTCCTTTCCACAGGCTGCAGTTTTTCATAAACTGCTTGAACTTGGGTACCTTGCACAGGCTATAGTCCTTCAGGAACAGACTGCTCCAGTATGGGTCCCCCACTGGGTCAAAAGTCCTGCCAGCAAACCTGCTCCAGTATGGACTCCTCTCCACTGGTCCACATATCCACTCCTCCTCCCCCTTCTTCTTCAGTGACCTTGGTGTCCGCAGAGTGGTTTGTCTCACATACTTTCACTCCTCTCTTCAACTGCAGCAGTGCAGGTTTGGTTTCCCTCCCCCCTCTTCTTAACTGTTATCCCAGAGGTGCTACCACTATTGCTGATGGACTCAGTCTTGGACAGCAGCAGGTCCATCTTGGAGCTGGCTGGCATTGGCTTTATGGGACCCAGGGGAAGCCGCTAGTAGCATCTCTTAGAAGCAACTCCCCCACTACCAAAACCTGGCTATGCAAACCCAATACAGTTACGTCAGAACATGCTACCCCTTCAGTAAGTAGAGGGCAAAAGGCATGACCTGGGAGTGGACTACAGATTTGTGTGAGCTATAGAAATACACAATAAGGGTGACTGGAACTGTTGCAGCATTTTGGGATTGTTCTAACTTTTTGATAAGTAACATCCTGGAGTAGTTTTGGGTTTTCTTGTGTTTCAACCCTGTGTCTCTCAAGAAACACAGGCGACTTCCATTTTTAATTCAGCCATGTTTAGTAGCAGTTTCTCTCTTTATTTTCTACTTTTTAATTTTTTTTTTAATTTTTAAACTGAGTAAGGCAGTAAGTAATAAGTTAGGTGAGATGTCTTGAACAAGATATATCATATCTAATTTTTTAGTGACTGGTGATGGGAAAACAAATTGTGTCAGAAATGTCACAATATGTAAAGACACAAGGGCTTGGCAATCTGATGTTCTCTTGTTTTCTTGCTATTGTGGTTTAAACCCAGGACACTTGCTATACTAGGAAATAAATTTTGACTTGTCACTCCTTTCACAGATGGCTTAACACCCAGCAATATTCAGTCTTTGAAAAGCCTGATAAATACTTCTTTTATAAAGTATGCAGGGGTTTAAACAAGATTTTTTGAATAATTAGTGCCACATTAATAGGATGTTTTGGTTTGCTTTTTATATATCTAAGAGGGAATCGAAGATTGAGAGAAAAAATATTTGAGAAAAGGCAAAATTAAAGTGAACAGAACTTAAAATAAGAAGTTGGTACAGACATTGGAGTGTAAGTGATCAGTTATGGGCTAACTGGTGTGGAAGCAGGAACTCTGGTCCTGCATTAGCTGGTTTTGGTAGCCTCTGAGGCCATGTCAGATGAGAGTGATCTTCAGAAATGAGATCATTCTTGCTAGTGCTGTGCTGCAGCACTGCGTGAAGGCTGTTTGACAAGGGAGCAAATCTGTAGGACACAATTTCTTTTTGTTATGACAGAAGTTGGCCTGTTCACAGTCTGGCATAGCATCAGAAATAGTCTGTTAGTAATTTGTTCTTCATGTATTGCTGATCAGGTCTTTTTTTTTTTCTTTGCTACCTATTAGGATAATACTATGAATGGTGTGATTTCACACACCAAACTTAGAGTGATTTCCATTTATCTTCTAGTGGAGAGAAAGGATGGAGTGGAGGGGTAAGTCTTTGTATGCAGGTAATCTCTATTCTGTTCCTACAGACCCAATCCATGCTATGATTGATTATGTGTTGAATTTGCACATTATTTGTGATGAGCCAAACATGGTAATTCTTACTGGAGCTATACAAAAAATAGAAGACCTTGTGGTAGTCATTCTGAGTGTCATTCCCCTTGGTCATTTGGGAAGCCTTCTGTTCGTAAGCTTGTGTGTTAACAGGACATTCAGATTGATGGAGTCTCAGGACTTACAAATTGTGCAGACTTTTTCAGTAAATTTCAGTAAACTGCATTCAAGTCAGGATAAATAAACAACTAATTTGCCCCCATAGCTGGCATCCTTAGATAAGAAGATAAAAACATCCGTGTCCATGAGGTTACTCAATGCAGTCTCTTTTATTTTATGCAGTCCTGCTTGCTTCTGAAATGTTGGAGCAGTAGTGTGATTAAAACAATACTTGCTGTTGATTTTAAGTGGTGGCAGGGGAGATGTCCAATCTATATCTTTTTGCTTGTGATGTTTCTGTTTATGAAGTTTCAGTTTGTTGCAACAGAAAAATCTAAGGCTGTTTACGCCATTCTTCTGGCACAAATTGAGTTGCATTTTGGCTTTCAGGTTCTGCTGCTGGCTCCCCTGCTCCATGTTGTAACTGTTGCTTCACCTCCAACTCAGTGCATGGATCAGAAGGACAGTGCCTCTCAATTCAAAAATGCAATCATGTAGGGAATCCTGAAGGGCATCTGGTTATGCTAATTGATCTTCCTTGTTTCCAAGAGTCCCATGTTTTGATCACCTTGCTCTGAGGAAATACGAGTATCTTTGTACTGTGGTATGTGGGAGGGAAGGGGGGGGGAGTAGAATTGTCTTTGGTTTGTAAATTGATGAAACATGTATATGCAAGACTGTGACCTTCCTTTAGGTTTAATATTTACAGGCCATTATCTCCAATTACACTGACTATTTAAAATAAAGCTCTAGTGCTGCTGTGGGGTACGCACAAGTGTTAAGAGTTTGCACATTTGTAGATCAGTAACAAAACCATTTTAAAACCAGAACATTCTGAAAGGTGAAGATTTTGAAAGGAGGCACCATGTAGAGGGCTGAAATGCTTTTGAAGATTATGTCCATGGGCAATTAGGTAAGCTGGGACCCAAATTTCTGAAATAAGGATTACAGTTAAGGAAAGTAAGTATCTGCATCTGTGTTTGAAAGTCTTGGTTACTGTTGCTTGTAATTCTAATTGCACCTATATTTAAGTTTTAATTTTATAAAAAAAAAAAAACAACAAAACAACATAAACCAATGACAAATTGTATGGAAAGCAAAATAATCCCTTGGGGTTTAGTTAACCTACTTCTAATTGCTGGTTTGTTGCCACCAGAAGGGATGTGGCCTTCTAAGAAGGGAAGTCTTGCATGGATGCTAGAAAATGAAGAGGTCTTACCAGTTGCAGTTTCTTTTGTTTAGCTACCTCTGTTGAGGATTTCTGACCTTGAAAATTAGAGGCTATGATAGAAGAACACTCAAAATCATGGAACATGCAGTTTTAAGGCAATTTCTTTGTTTTTAAAAGACTTTTTTTCATGTGATATAGCATCTCTTTATTCCAAAAGGAATATGTATCTGTATATGATGATGTCACTGTATTTTTAAAGGTTTTAATTTGTTCTATGTATCTCTTCTGAACTTTTGCCTATATATGTACCTGTCTTTTGCAACAATGTAGCCACCATTCCCTGGTTTTGTGTCAGTGTTTATAAATGGAGATATACATAATTTGAAGCTGGAATAATCTTTTGACAATTTTTGTTGTTTCTGAGTGTTACTGATGGCTGTTACTATATGAATTCAGTCTTGCTACATGAGGATTCTCAATGCCACTGTGCACTTGCTGGGTTTTGGTTTGGGTTTTTTTTGGGGTGTGTGGGGGTGTGTGGGGGTGTGTGTGTGTTCGTTTTTAGTGAAGGTGATCATTGTTCTGGAGATCATTTCCTCCATGATGTGCTATAATCTTGTTGTCCTTTTCAATTCTTCACTTAACAGAAGATTTTAAAGTGGCAAGGGGTTTGGAGGCTTCAATAGTTAGTGATAAATGTGTGTGCAATTGTTGACAATGTCTTATCTTTTTAATTAATTATGTTTTATTATTGGGGTGTACTGTGTTCATGCATTGCAATTGCAAACTTGAGCATGGAGAAGAGGTATAACTTATACTGACATAAGTAGTTTTCTTAAACTTGTCTGTACTTGACAACATTCATAAGAAGAACTATGGAGGGCAAGTAGATTCATAGAATAGTTAGGGTTGGAAAGGACCTTAAGATCATCTAGTTCCAAACCCCCTGCCATGGGCAGGGACACCTCCCACTAAACCA